>VZUA01074528.1:8863-19385 GCA_013401035.1 Horornis vulcanius | reverse complement strand
GTTCTGTGAATGTCAATTAGATACTGACAGATGACAGTCTCCTCCTCACGTTCTTGTCATTCAGTTGAAGGTGCTGTAGTTTCTGATGCATTGAAACCTCTTCCCCTGTTGCAAATATATTTTAGAGACATTGTGTGAAAACACAATGGTTTGGGCAACCAAAAAGGGCAAATAAAAAAATCAGCAAAAACTTTTTGATTTAAGTGAATATTAAATCAGTCTGAGAGACGACTAGCAGTTTGGTCTTGAGCTAGGATGAGAAAGACAACTTTGCACAAAAATGCACATTCAATTAATAAGATTTTGACTGATTTCTCTTTTATTTCCTATTTCAAAGAATGCTACTCTTCTTGAAATAGAACATCAAAAAAAAATCTGAGGTTAACAGTGCAAATAGTCAAATGCCCAGATGCCCTCATCTTATCTGAACCTTACTTTAACCATGGGTTTGATCAGAGTTGCCCAAGTTTTTGATATCTTTACACAAATTTAATTACTTCTGCGTTGAGAAGTTTACATTCAGCATACAAATAGTACTGCACAATTTACTTTAGTTACTGCATCATTTAGAGACATACTGTGTAGTTATTAGTAACCGAGGGTAACTTGCCTTCCATCTTTAAATGCGTATTAGTGTACACATAGGCATATATGTGGGTATTTTATCAGCATTTCATGAGAAAGGCATATCGTATCAAATTACTTCGACATAAAATAACCGACGACACAAATAAGTATGTTTCAAGAGAGATATTCCCAGCCTTGACTAAAGGTCTTTTAAGGATAATCAGAAACTTCTTTTTATATCGTTTTCTGGCTGTCTTGTAATTTAAAGCACCTGACTTTTATAAATCTTGATACCCCTTGTAGAATATTGGAGGATGATAACTTTACTACCCTATGGTATGAATAGCATAAAAGAGAAAAGAACTTGAAATGTAAGAAAATTATGACATGGTACCTGGTTTGTTCCACATACTTGCTCTGAATGGACCAAGATAGAGAGCCATGGCTAAATCCATTTGCAAGTACTCATGTATTTTTTAGATACTCAGTACTGGTTAGGACTATACCAGCCCCTTACAGGTCTCATTTAGTACTTTGCTGCTCATGCTGCAGATTAAGAATTGTCTGCCTTGTGTCTTTAACAGGCAGCTTTTAGTCAGGTATGCCTGAATCCATTTGATTCTTTCCCAACAGCCCCATCAAACAGGAGTGAATTGTTTCCATCCGAGCTATAGTCAACATCTTCAGTAACATTAAAAAAAGAAGTTCTAAAGTTCTATAAAAATTGTAATATGGTCTTGCAAAATTCTGAATAATGGTCTTGAAGTTTCAGATCTACATGCTTAGTCACAAATTAGTAGCTCAGAGACTAAAATATCCTTGCATCCTCTCTTCTCCCCCCTCCTCCTTGTTATCAAAGTTTTTGTACTCGCAGCTGAGTCAGGGTCAGTTTTGCATGTCTATATTAGAGATTATGCCAAAAAACCACTGGAAGGTCTCAGACCACTTTAGAAGGCTGTGATCCTATATCGACAACACTCATTAGGGAATATGATACATTTGCATTGGTGCAATTATGACTTTGCCCACTGGCAATCTCCCCTGACACATTTCCTGTAGCAGCTACCTTTCTGCACTGTGTAAAAAGCCCTCTTCCCATCCTGGCAACGTCATTTAGTGTAAGACCTAATTGTACATGCCATGAGCTTTCCTCAGCTGAGATTGCCGTATATTCACACATGCACTCACCAAAAAGTAGCTATTTTTCTCATTTGCGTTTCTGTCTCCAAAGAATCCTTTGATCTATGAATATAACCTCCTCTTCACCCCTCCTCCTTCTCCAACCTGTTTTCATTTATTAAAAAACACTGCTTCAGTTTTTTTGCTGAAGCTTGTCAAGGGACAAGAGATATGAGGATCCTTATTATTCATGTCAGACAAATGTGTGATTCTCTCTCCTTCAGATATATTCCCTGCTTGATAATCTGTGTATTGCTGCTTCTTAAACTAAAGATCAGTTTTGAATTTAGCTTTCATTGGTTTAGCTTCCTCTTAAAGCAATTTGTCAATGAAAGCCTAGTGCAAAATGATTCCCAGCCAAGGAAGATGGTCTAGTCGATGTGACAGCAGGAAAACAGCAAGAACCCTAACACTTAGACCAGTCTCTTTTAATTGAAACCAACATCAAGTGTTACTTCTCAGCAGCACGTTCAATATGCCACATCACAAGAGGTGAAGATACTGGGGAAAAAATATTGGAAAGAATTAGCCATATCCCACACCATTTACCTCACAGGATTATTGGTAATATTCAGCATTCAGCCGAACATTTAATTCAGCTCTACACTTAATACACTTCGTCGAACTAAGTCACACACTAATGATCTCCACTCTGTTAATACAGTGTTCTACATGTGGAAGTAAATTTAAAAATCAGTGAAGCTAGAGAATTCAAACTAATGCAACATGTTTCAGCTTACTTTCTGTGTAACAACTTCCCACTCCATAGTAATGCTTCCCTTTTGCATTGACAAGGCAAAAAGGATGCATTGATACAAAATTCAGCAAACTATTTAGTCTAGTCTTAGCTGCCCACTGAATTCAGCTTATATATGAATTGGAAGCTTAAATGTTTTCTTGGATGTGAGCTCAAAAGGGTATCTCAAGACATTTCCCCAGTGGAAAATAATTTCCTTAACAGCGTAGTGGTGAGTCATCTGGTCTTTGTGCCTTAGGGCTCTGCAAGTGAGGTGAGTAGATATTGCTAGAGCACTCAATCATATGAAACCACAGCTGCCTCATCTGTAACCACATGGGGACAAATCAATACCATTAGCTTCAGTGAAGTTATCCTGTTGACATATTTGACCCTAAATCCTTATCTAGAACACACAAGGGTGAGGACTTGTGGACAAAAAATTACAAAACATCAGAGGACTGAAAGTAAATTTTTCTTTAATCTCTCCCTAGGAGTTGGCTAAATTGTAATTGGTATTGTACAACTCACTGAGGGAAGTAAATATAGTCCTCTACTTGTTTTTGCTATATGTGTACCTCTGAGGCCTGGGCATGTAGGAACAACTACACAAGAAGTAATAGGGGCACCAGTGGGGCACACCGTACAGACAAGACTTATTTCTTTCAATTCTTATAGCCTTCACTTCTGCTTGTCAGGACTAATAGGATTAAACTGGAACAGGATGTGCTGTAATTTGTATATACCCACAGCAATTATCATCATAGTAGAGGAAGCAGCAGAAATCTCTTAGCTTAGCAGGACATCTGAGGCACAATACTTACAAAAGATATGACTGAAATGACAGGGCTAAAATACCACTCCTTGTTCAAAAATCTCCCTGATCATATTAATTCCTCGTTTCAGGCAGAGCTCAAGACTGAGTGCTGTCTTCCAACCCAAGCCTTTTCTTACTTACATTACTGTCAAGCGAACGACCTGACTGCCTATACGTGTGTGAACAGCCGTGTGGGGGCTGGCAAAGGAAGCTCGTTTGCATATGTACAGTCACACATGCATCTAGATATCAGGGCCTGCGCAGTCCTCCCCATCTCTGTATGAAGAAAATTTCTGCACAAAGGCTCATTTAAAGTTAGAGCCAAGCAAGCTCTGTCGATTTCCTTTGCTATTTTTTACTTAGGGCACCTCAGCTGCAGACCTGACCATGCACTTACATTTCTTGCTAGCTCGAGTAACAGGCTCCTGTAGATGGATCACTTGCTGGGTGACACAACTGCCACTGATTCTCATGGTTGCTCTCCAGCAAATCTCGCGATCAACTAAACTCAACTTTACAAAATTACCTTGTTACAGGGCTGCTTCATGTTTAGCCTCTTTGCACTGCTCTCTGATACCCATGTAATCAAATTCCCGAAGTGTCTCCTGAGTAGGTGTTGCATCAGCCTGGTCTGAACCACTGCATGGAGCTCAGTTGTTATTTCTTTATTTCTGTATCAGCCGTGATTTTCATCATGCAGTTTTTGCAAACTGCTTATTTAACAACACGTTTCACAACACACTGAAGAGGAGGATTACCTGAACTTTCAGCATGAACCCACACATCGCCGAAGTCCTCCCAGACATGCCCAAACTCCTGAGATCGCCTCCTCGGCGCTGCAAGACTGGGGAGACGCAATCTCCACCGTTCCTCTGCAGCAAGAGCCCCGAATGCTGCTCCAGCTGGATACCGAGGAGGAAATCACCCCCCGCCACCCATTCTTGCCTCCTCCCCGAATACGCCGCTGGAACTGGAGATCTCTCTTTTTGCCTCTCCTACTGGACCTTGCGGCTCCCCGCGGCTCTTGCGCGACCCCATCTCCCGATGCCAGACGGCGCCGCAGGCCGCCCGTCCCGCCGCCCATCCCGCCGCCCATGCTCGCCCCTCGCCTCACCCCGCGCCAGGAGGGGAGGCAGGTGAGGGCGGCCGCCCGCCCGCGCGGCGTTGCGCATGCGCAGCGCGCTCCCAGGCATGCTCACTGCCGGGGGCGGGGGGAGCGGGACGCGGTGTGGCGGCGCTGCCCTCGGCTCCCCTCAGCTCCCCTCGGCTCGCCGCGGCTTCCTGCGCTCGGCTGCCCTCGGCTCGCACCATGCGGCGGCGAGCGGCCGCCNAGCACCGCGGACAGCGGCGGCCCCGGGCGGGCGAGCCCCGCGCTGCGCGCCCCGCGGAGCGGCCGCGCTTCGGCCCCGGATCGCGAGGACCTGGCCGGGGGCTACGACAGCGAGGGGAAATCGGGACTCCCTCTATTCCTTCTTCTCATTTTATTTATTTATTTATTTTTAGATACTGGTGAGGAGGCGTCGCTACTTGTATGTGCTCGTGGCAGCAGTGTTTTTAGAAAGGGAAATTTCAGCTGCGACAGCAGCAGGCATTTCGGCTGTTAGGGATGCTTATAAATCCTCTCTCTGCTTTGCTGGCAAAACGTGTGCCTCATTCAGAAATGCGGTGAGAGATGAGCGCCCTAGTACGTACATGAAGTTCCACTGCCAGTTTCGTTCCAGTAGTCAGAGCTTATATTTCTGGCATAAATCTCAGGCTTCCTTTAGCCGTGAAAAACTGCTCATCGTTCAGAGCTTCCGTTTATCCTGTGCAGACTTCAGCATATATTATCTGAGGAAGGAAATAAAATCTGGGGTAACTGTATAATTGAATTAAGTTCTCAGTTAAGTTGAAGAGTTTCTTTGTTTTGTCATTTAAGCTTTTGACAAGCTTAGCCACTTCTGAAGTAGTAAACGGCTTGCAAGTTCCATGAAGTTTAATTAGGAACTACAATTAAATGCACAAGTACTGATTCTTTTGGTCCTGGAGATTTTGTTTTTAGGAGAGATTTTTAAGATGCAATAAATTTGCTTTGTCTTACTGCAGAATCATTAAAAGGAACAACTGAACTTCATGTCTCTTAATGTAGAAGTACTGTATGAACATCCCAAATAAGATCTAAAATAAAACAATTGCTTTTTGTTTGTTTGTTTTTTTTTTTACAGTTGTCGGGAGAAATAACTTTGTCTTAGTTATTGGTATTTAATTGCCCTGTAATATTAGGCTACCCTTAATAAAATATGGACTCTCTTTCCTCTAAATCTTTAGTTAGGATGCTCATGCTGCTTTGCCTTATATTCATATGTGCAAAAGATTATTGACAGAAAGATGGGAGCATTTCGTGATCTGTTTTAATAAAAGCCTTAAGCTGCTTTTAAATTGTTCTTTTGCAACATGTATTAAATTGACCATCTGTAGAAAATTAGAGTACAGCCTTTATTTGACATAACATGTCATCTAATCTCAGTTTATCCTCTATTAACAGTGGAATTTACATTAGTTTTTTTGTGCTTAATTTTTCTATCCTGCTAATGGAAACAGTATATATTCTGCCCGTAAGCTCTTCACTTTCCTTCCTAAGTTCTACTTGTTTCATTGAGTTACTGGGAATGCTTGCAAAGAAATCTTGGTCTTCATTATGCAAATGTCTCTAATCATCAGAAAAAGAGAGGAAAATAGATATTTATATGGTGCTACTTTTTTGCCTGAGTAATCACGGAAAATATTTATTTCAGAGAAGACAAGAGGGAGGATGTACAGGAGCTGAATTCAGCCTTTGCACAGTTGGGCACGGTTTGCACTGAGCACAAGAGCTGTGCTTCCTCTGAGGCAGGGCTGCATACAACTTGCTCTTGTTGGATGTCATTGAAGATGTCACAACAATGAAATAACAAAGGAAGCTTGACATGCTAAGATAGCTCTGTTTCATCTGATACAAGTAGGAAATTTGGTCTTACACAGACTACCACTATGGACATCTTTTATGTATAGCCTGGACTTTTGAATTATTTACCGTGATTTTGAAGCTTTGGTTCATGTGAAATCACAAGATGCATTGTACTTGCTAGGTCACAAATTATATCCCAAATGTCAATTTTTGTGTAATGTGTTGGAAACTGCTTGGCTTTTTGTTCTGAGGCTGAATTTCTATCAGACATGTTTCTAGAGAATGCTGAAGACACTGTCAGTAGATATTAGGAAAATCTCCCTTGATATCAGTTGGTGGTAATAGATTTTAGAGAAAACTTAAGTCTGCATTTACTTCAGCTAATGCTGCAGCAAAAAGAGTTAATGTGTTTAAGTAATGCTCAGATAGCAAATCTGGTTTCCTACGGAACTACAATTTTACTACCGTTGTAGTAAAAATTTGTGCAAAAAAGGGAAATGTTCTTGTCAAATCTGTGATCAGGGATTTTCATGTGCTCAATAAGGTACCATTTTACTGAGTTGACTTAGATACCAATTCCAATATAGCATGACAGTCATGTTATCCGAAAAAGTGAATATGATTGTGCTGTTGGTATATGCATATATTGCTACCTAAAATAAGACACTTGTGTGTGCATCTCTGAAAACAGAATTATGCCCTTCTGCTGAGTGCAGCAGGTGAAGTAATCAGCCTATATAGAGCTTGCTGTTGCAGAAAGACCTAAATTTGTAGTGAGTGATTACAGGTCAGCATGAACCTGCCACTTACATTATGCATTGCATGAGAGAGTGCACGACAGCGTAGGTTGTACTCTCTTTTAGTATGTATGATCTAATACACATGTTCTTGCAATAAAAACCTAGTATCTCCCAAGGTGACTAGGAAGCATTGTCTCCTTGTGAAAGAATGGCAGTTAGTAGGAAAAACACAAAGTGATGCATTAGACTAACTTGTAATTAGAGAGCCATTTCAGTCATGTACATTACGCAATTAATTATCTCTTTCACCTTATTTTCTTTTTTAGAAAATTTTGTTAATAAAATTAAAATCTATGATGAATTAAGTATCCAGTTACTGAAAATTTGTGGGAGAAAAAAAGTAAATCTGTGATTCTGTGAAATAGACTAGGAATACCAACCTGACTAGAAAAAACTTACACAGTTAACAATCATGGTATCAATGTGTTACCTGCCTTGCATTAAAAACCTCTCTTTAAGAAAGCATTTTTGCAGAATTTGCTTTTAGGATAAACAAATCCTGGTCCTGCAAAAGCAAAAAGTTGACAACTGATTATTTGGTCAGGTCATCTAAGTCATGGTTTCTTGAGAAAGGCCTTACACTAGCTTGCTAAGAGCTTCTATTACCTCATTTTATTGCTCTCTCAATAAGTGAACACATCCATTGCCAGCCTTAAGTCAATATGAACCAATGCTTTTCTGCTAGCCTTTTCAGAGAGGAAGTCTGTCGATCCTTGTCTCGACCTCTTGATGGATCCATTCTTCCTGCCCCTTAGCGGAATCACATAAACTTCAGAGTAGGAAATAATGGCATTTTATCTTTTTTGGGCAATGCTGTAGTAACAGGAGGATTGCTTGTATAAAAACTAAAGTTTCTTTGACCGAAAAATAACACTCCTTAGGGTACAATTTGCTAGGTAGAAATGTATGTTATAAATATGCTAGACTAGGTTATAGATAAGCTCACAGCGTGTCCTTACTAAGTTCTGCTGAGTTCAGCTTTCCTGGTCATACATGCACTGTATAATACTTTCATGGCTGGAAATTAATCAAGTGCATTGCAGTTTCTACTTAGATGTTGGGCAGGCCTGTTTTCTATAAAATGCACAAGCTCTGTCGCAAAAGTAAGAGAATCTGGAGACTGTGCTCTTAGGGCCGAGGTGAGATCTGTACAAAATGCATTTGCCATCAGATCCATTTCAGTAACCTCATACTAATGAATGAATAATTCTAGGTTCTAAATACAGCTAGAGTGAAAGTGAAGAAGCTATTGATTTAAAAAATGAATAAGGATTCTCCTCCATTACACTAACATAATCTAAATGAAGTTTGTTCTCATAATTGCCTTCTTTAAAAACACATTGCTGGCCATGAGTGGGTGTTTTTACTAGAAGAGACTTTTCTGTTTTTTATCAGTAGGACTCATGTATAATCAGAGGGTTTCGTCTGTCTCTTCAAAGGTTCTGCCAGGGGAAAAACAGCTTTATAATTCAGTATCTGACTTCATATTTTTGAGAAGGTATTTAGTTGGAAAAGAGACTCATCATATTTTTACATGTGGAAATACTTCCTATTCATAATTTTAAAAGACATCATCTTCCATGAGAGATTTATGTTCAGTACATCCATTAGGAAATTATCGAGGTTTGTGGTCTTGGAATCTCTGACTAATTCCATTTGTTGTATTATAAAGAAGAGTGTAGCATCTTAGACAATGAAGGCTGGTTCCAGCTTCTCTGGAGAGCAGAGTAGGAGAGTTGCTGAAAGTCCCTGAATTGGGCTCTTGGGGGACTGTGTCTCTCTCGAAGGAGGCCAATGACATAACTGTGTGGCTCTATTTTGTGGTGGCCCCCCCTCCACAGGGGTGTTACAGGGATTGCTGTGGGGAATTAGATGGACATGTAGGACTCTTACTCATAAAGCATAGTCATTGTCCTGTAGGATTTTCAGCATAGCTTTGGAATAAATACTTGGAGAAGTAAATCAGATTTGCTGAGAAATCCTCAGTGGGATTTTTTAGAACAATACTGGTATAAAAGAAAGCCAAAACTTTAAGACTGGAGTTGACTTTCCTTCATATCAGTTATAGATTTCCATGGAGATACAATATATTTCCTTGAAATATTATGTATTTACATCCATCTTATGCAGAGGAGAATTTACCTGCAACCTTCATTGGAAAAATGACAGTAATCACAAAATAAAAAAAATTAATGCATCAGTTTCTCGTACCTTCTGGGAAAAAAAAATGACATGAATCTATATGATACATTAGTGCCAAGGCATAAGTATGGCAGAATACTTAAGTGCCTTTGGGACCACTAGCTCATCTCTTAATTCACATGAGTAGACCTAGTGAAATCAATGGTCTATGGTATTTAGTTTCAGTATTGATGTATCAGGCAACAGGCCCATGAAATGAGATGCAAAGTATCTTTTTGAAAAAGATACCACTCATATGCTTAATACAGATTCACTGTAGCTGTGGATATTTTTGGCCAGGGCATTTTTTTTCCTCCAGAAAAGAACAAATTTAGCAAAAATGAATTTGCAGTTGTTTCTATTTTCAGCAGATTGCATATTAGAAAGGGAAAAAATCCTTGCAATCATCTTTCTCTCTCCCTTCCCCTCATGTGTGTACTCATACCCTCCCTCGGTGGAGCTGTTCCACCCTCACTATACATTCATCTGTGTGTGCACTTCCTTGCTCTCACAGATACAAACACACACATAAAGAATCACTTATATACCTGCTCACATATATACATGCATTTTGTACTACTTGATTTTGTCTGAAATTTTTGGTCAAAAGTTTTGAACATTGTGTTCAGGGACAAATCAAAATATTTTTCTGAATTTTTACAGTTGTCCTATCCTGTTCTTGCTTAGTTCTGGTATAGTTTATTTTCTCTGAATTTTGACATATCACTGGTACTGTTTCTCTGCTGGAAAAGGCCTGGCCTTTAGTTACTGGACCTAGCTGGGAAAGCACAGAATCCTTCCTATGAAGGAAGGTCACCTAGTAGTCCTGTAATGGGACGTTGCCACTGCTAGTAGCAAAGCTGTATGTTTTGTCCTGATTTTGCAAGGCCTCATGATAGAGATTTGACAAATTTAATATTAAATCTGACTTTTGCTCGTACCCTTGCTGGTGATTTTTTGAGCGATCTCAAGCACACTCATTCAGGACACCTGCTCTGTCCAAACTTACCTTGACCTGCCTGTTTTGCTTGGGTTAGCTCTGACAGCAGTTTTTCTACTTAAGCAAGCATTTATATATGTTTTAATCTGGTTTTGTGTGTGTGTGGTACAACTACAGTCTACACAGGAGCAGTAACAAAGGCTTGATAGAACAGCAGAGGCTTGTAGAGTGGAGGCCCAGGATATTTCATTAGAGGAGTACAGGTGTGGGGCACGATCTTGGCACTGAAGACTCCATGCTATAAAAAGCTCATTAAAAGGTAAAAATGCAGACCTGGAGTTTGAGAAAAGGTTTTAGGCATTAATGAAGAGAACAA
>VZUA01074527.1:16656-41858 GCA_013401035.1 Horornis vulcanius | reverse complement strand
CCCCTCCTCTTCCCCTCACAAGGAAGTTGTAGACTGTGATTATGTCTCCCTTCAGTCTCCAATTTTAAAACTTTATGAGCAAAATAAAAATAGCATCCAGTGACAATGACCAGAAAACGAAGGTGGCACAGGTCCTCGCTAAGCAGTGCACACTGGGACTTAGAGAGCACACCTGGTTCATGGGAATGGAATGACAAGCACAGCAGCTGCTCTTTGCCACCCTTTCCTGTCCATGCACAGTCCCAACACTTCTCATGGCAGCTTTGAGGCTTTTATGACACTGACCTCACTCTGATGGCTTCACATTTTTCTTCATTTTGTGAAGTCACATAGTTGGGAAGTTTTTGCTCTCAGGGATCTTGAATAGGAATGTAGCACCACAGAGCACATGTGGAGTTGGTAATTTCCCTACGTCCTAATGGAAAGGCACAGCCCATCATCAGTGCAGCAGGACTGACTGCAGTGATGCAGGGACCACTGCAAGTTCCCCTTCTGGATGAAAAATTTAGGAGGTCAATACAACAGGTACTAAACAGTTTTGTAAACTGCATTTTGTCTTAAGTTTCATTTCTGAGTAATCTTTATTCATTGCTAAAAAAAGCCAACACAATAAACTAATCAACCTACTATTCATTAAAGGTGTAAAAAATTGTTGTTTGTCTTTGAATGGGAGCTCTGCCATACATACCTCACAATTTTGGAGTAAACCGCAAATATCAGTTGTTGGCATTTGCAGTAACACACCAGCTTCTGTGTTCCACTGAGTGGGAACAAGGTGTGAGCAGGGCCACCCCTTCCTCTTAACCAAGGCTCAGGTGGGATGTTGAACGTGCACTGCCTGGGCTCAAAGGGAGTTCTGCTGTATTCTTCATTATAGCCTGATAAATCAGTCCTGCAAACCTCAATGTAAATAGATTTATTTGGTGGGGGGAATCTCAGCCATTTCAATTGTCAGTACAAGCACTAGTTTGTGTTTTTGTAATGACAGAGCCTTTCTAAAAGCCATGGCACTTGGAGTAGTACTTGTTTTCATTACGCAATGCTGAACTTGGTGAGTGGAGAGTGAACACAGGGAACAACCCTGTTGGAACAGTGGAGGAGGGCAGCTATGAAGCAGTTTAATCTCTTAAGTTCCTCTGTATGTTATTCTCTCACCCTCCCTGCAAAAATAAAGCACCCCATCTCATGACACTGGATCATACTTATCTAAAACTAGCGCTGGTCAACATCCACCCACAGTCATTTTAGATAGGCAGTTTCCACTCTGGCAGCACAAAGCTTCACATCATCCCTAGCTCAGCTCACAGTATTTCCCTCTTTGTCTCAGGCTTCCATCTCTTGCTTTGGTGGGAGAGGTAATTCTGGACACATTTGGGCAGAGCCAGCGACTGATTACAGGAGATAATTCTAAAATGCAACTAAGATGACTTGAAAACTCTGTATTCCTGCACTCACCCACAAAACACTGATCTAGCCAATGAGAGAAAGAAGGCTTTGAAAAAACACCGAATCTGATAGGAAGCCAGTGCAACAAAAACACTTCTGGGACTAAAAGTGATCAAATCCAAGAACTTCAATTTGTGAAGTAGGTCAGTATTTATGTTCCTCTCTCTAGAGGGAGCCATCAGATAAAGAAAAATTATGTATTCCTCTGAAGGAAGTTTGTTCTCTCAAAACAAAAGCTAATGCTCAGCTTTATGAAGGGGCACAGTGTCAGCCTGGCCAAGGGTCTTTAGCAGGACAGGTTCCTACCCTGCTGCCAAGAGAAACAACTTAAACCTTTGCTGTACCAGCAGTGCCAGTGCCATTTCACAGATGAAAATATTGTCCAAACGGGAAGAGTGGTAAAACCTGCACTTGTACAAACTTCAGGGAGAGGTCCCAGGAAGTGCCGCTTTCTTTGATGGTTAAGAATCTTGAGCATCTTCCCTTTACTTTTCAGTTCAGAATCCAGAGGGAGCTTTGGAGTGATGCAATTCCTCTGCTGCCCAGACACCTTTGGGTTTCCTTTGGCTGCTCACCCACTGCCAGGCACTCAGGGCAGAATCTGTCCTGGCAAAGGACACGTCCATACCACAGATGTCAGTCTTAGGACAATTCACAGAACAGGCAGGTGACTGGGTCCAGTCAAAACTCAGTAAACCAAATTCCTCATTACATACATGGAGAAGGAAAAGAAATAGCCAAAAGCTGATAAAAAATAATTTAGTGGGGTTAAGATACCACAGTTTATTCAGCTACATCAGAGACACTTATTTACATAATGGGACAGTACTGGAAAGTGTTACAATGTAGTTGGTATAAAAGATAGTCAAATTGTTGAGCAGCATTCCTGCAAAACACGGATCTGAACAAAAGCCAATAAGATTTTTTTTTCATATAAAATCCCTCTAATCAAAGAGACAGCAAACCCCGCAAGATATTGGTCAGTATGATGAACTTAACTTACCAAAGTCAGAAACAAGGCTCAGCCTTTGGAAAGCTAAACCACAGCTAAAACTGGTGCTAGTGACAAAGATGTAGCAAGGAAGTTTGTGTACTTGTTTATTTGTGAAAATTTCTTAATTACTTGGCCGTAGCAACCCCACAGAATTTTCTTGGGACAGGACAAAATAGGGGTGTTAGCAATGGGTCTTTCACACCTGAAGGAAGCCCTGACCTGTTACAAAATATAAGTATAAAGTTGATAAACCCTTTAATAAATTCAGATTCTTTATTGTCTAAAGAGCAAATACTTGGGGAGAGGCAAAACTATCTTCAAAAGGTGTGACATCTCATCTGCACCATCTGAGTAGTGATGTGTCTCTTCCCCATCCTCTTAATGTTGAAGTGCTTATGCCTTTAATGCAGTTCTGAAAAAACGATTTGAGGTAGATAAATATTATTTGGCAATTGAACCAAAGAATAAGAAATGGAAGTCAAATCTTCATAGCCTGGAACAATTCTGTATTCCTTGTGGCTTCTGGATTTGGACCATGGCTGACTTACAGGACTGGGGTAAGGGGATGGTTTGGCTTAATACAGTTTTGATGAATATTCATTTCTATAATGTAGGTGCTTTTTGTTTTGGTTTGTTTTTTTTAGGTTTTGTTTGTATGCTGATAACATTCTTTCTTGGTATCCCCTCTTTGCACAGACTTTGCCAGGACTGTGCTCTCTTGTTTTCATTTTGGTTTGAGTTCAATGTCCCTACTTGGCAGCAGTTTCAACTGAACTCAATCTCTTTCTCTTCTGAGCAGTACAATATGTCCTGCAGCAAACAAAATTTCAGAGATGGAGAAAGACTGGTCACAAGGGAAAATCCCCAAACTGGGAAAATACAATGAAAAGTCATGTGATCACACGAAGTTAATCTCAAATCCCAGAACTTCAGGTTATTGGCATACTAGGGACTACATTTTTCCTTCTGAGGAGAAAAGATTTTCTGCTAATTTTCACAAGACACAATTTTGAAGAGAAAAGTCTCTGTCTTCCTCAATATTACGTAAGAGGTCATCACTGAAGGGACTCAGGACATCAATGCATCCTGAAAAAAGGATCAAGTTTGTTGTTACTGTTGCATCTTCTAAGTCCTAATTGAAAACATCCCATGTACTCAACGTGGTCTCCTGGAAACTATATGCCTGTAAACAACACATTGTAGCCCTATTTCCTAGGTGCTACAAAACAACTTTCCTTGCTGGTATGCAAATCCTGCTTGGAACAGTGAGGCCAGACATAGGTAATAGTTGCTAATATTTGTTAGTAATTAATTTGGTAGTAGTTTAGATTTAAGAAAAGATACTTTTTTTTTCCCTTCTCTAAGCAATAGAGTAGACATAGGCATTATGTGGACTTTGAATCACAGAGTGGCTGAGGTGGGAAAGAACCTTTAAAGGTCACCAGGTCCTGCTCAAGCAGGGTCACTTAGAGGTGGTTGCCCAGGGTCATGTCCAGTTGGGTTTTGAATATCTCCAAGGATGAAGAACCCACCAACTACCTGCCTGGCCAGTCTGTGCCCATGCTCAGTCATCCTCATAGTAAAAATTGTTTCCTGATGCTCAGAGGAAATCTGTGTTTCAGTTTGTGCCTCTGGCCCTGTCACTGGACACCAGTGCATCCTCTTTGCACCCTCCCTGCAGGCATTTATACACACTAATGGCATCCCTTTGAGCCTTCTTTTCTCCAAGATGAACAGTCCCAGCTCTCCCAGATAGGTTCCAATACCTTTCACCATCTCAGTGGCCCTTTGCTGGACTCCATCCAGTAGTTTCATTTCTTTCTTGTACTGGAAGCACAGAACCAGACACAGAAAAGAAAAAAAAAAATCAAATATTCCTTTCTAACAATTATT
Source organism: Horornis vulcanius (assembly GCA_013401035.1). Lineage (NCBI taxonomy): Eukaryota > Metazoa > Chordata > Aves > Passeriformes > Scotocercidae > Horornis > Horornis vulcanius. Next base: position 37,525 of record VZUA01074527.1, on the reverse strand, counting down.
TCCCCAGCAGGGATAAAGCTAATTTTTTTACCCCTCCAAGAGTTTTGGATCACCCTTTTGCACATCCAGCCATCCACCTTCTTATCAGCATCAAACCCCACTCAGAGGGAACATATCCCTCCCTCTCCCAGGACTGGAGATGCTCATGCCACCCTCTCAAGCAACCACAACTGAGGTACTAAGAGCCCACATGCTGAAGTCCAGGTGATGGCCTCAAGTTCAGGAGGACAGAGTAGGGAGGTTACCCAGGCTTGGCTGCAAAAAGCAGCTGCAGACAAGGGTGCTCACAGCTGAGCACACCTATGCCACTGTTCAGGATCATCCTCTGTCAGACTGGCTGACTTTTAGCCCTATCACTAGCCTGTTTCAGCATCTAACCATGATCTTAAGTCTTCTTGTAGATGGGAGGACCATCAATGCTATACTGCAAGCAGATGCCCACATTCTTTTCCCTTCACTTAAATATTTTCAGCTTAAAAAGACTGAACTTTGGTGCTCAGATTGCCCTGCCTGGGACACAAGTGACTCTAGCAAGCTGCTCAGGAACTGTGTATGTGACCAGAGCCTGCCCCAGAGCCTGCCTGAGCCCTACAGACACTGCTCATTTTAATGCCGAGAATAGCAGGCAGATCTCTGAAAAACACTGCTTCTTCCCACACAGAAGCACCAGCTAAGGGAGAAATGAAAATCACCTTTTCTGATGTATAAAGCAGAGGGAGGCCAGCAATGTTTGTGTGCCCTTTGTCACACCAGGAGGTATCACTAAAAGCTACTGCCCTTCAGCAGCCCCAGGGAAAGGGGGCTTGGTTTCATTTGAGAGTGTGTGTAGGTATGTAGCACTGCATAGTTTACACCTGCATCAAAACACACCCTCCTCCAATAATGCAATTCATAGAAACAGCTCAGATTTGTTGTTCAGCAAGTAAAATGGAAAAAAAGGACCAGGCAACAGAGATCTCCTTTCGTATCGATTTAGCAGACAGAACTGATTGCTACTCTAAAACAACAGAAGAGGAAGGCAGGCATTTTAATTTTCCCAGTGTCAAATCCTTCTTGGTTCATTTGGAAAGTAAAAGAATTATTGAATTAGATATATCTATTTTCCCTTCATATTTCTACACTACAGCTCTTAAGGGCATTGCAAAGGGACAAATTTTCCTTCCCCCCTCAGCTTCACTTGAAGCTTACATAATTTTCTAAGCCCAGAGCAGTTTTGTTGAGACTGCAAGATAAGGGGATGTTTTAAATCCAGATATCCCTGCAGGTCATTCTATCAGAAAGAACAACCAGGAAAATTCTGCAAAATGATTTTGCATACCCCACATCCACACATAAGCAACACTGAAACCATGACTCCTCGGAAGACAAGGGGGGAGTGGCCACAAGTTTATTGCAGAACAGTCCAAACAAGTCATTCTCAAATGTAGTCTCCTTTGGAATCAGTTCTTCACCTTTGTTTGCACATCACGTGTTCAGGAGTAGGCGTTGACTCGGGGGCAGATCCTCAGCTTGCTGACTCCACCACTCCATCAGTGTGAGCACAACTCATGCTGGAGTGTCAGACTTGGTGCCACTGCTGTCTCCTCAGGAACTGAGCACTAAACAGCAACTTAAATTCACTTTGGTGCACCCGTGTTTCTGTCACCATGAGATGCACTCCCTGCACAGCACAAGTCAGGTCTTTGGCCAAAAGGCCCCGAGCCCAAGGGAACATGGAACACCATAGTCCAGCAAAGCTTTGCACATGTTCTCCAGCTGGAATGAAATACAGCAGGCCACTTGCTCGTCTTGCATAGCTTTGACAGCCAAGAACACTTCAGTCATCAGAAAACATGCACAAGGTGTAATGAAAAGCATTCCAAGAGGAAACAAGCATCTAGTTTCCAGAAGAGAAAGTGGGAGGACTGAGAAAACAACTTTCAAGCTGGAAAAATAATAGTACTGTGTGAATTATGTTTGAAAATATGCTTTAAAATATGCTGTCTAGAGGGGAACCAACAACAGGCTGCACGACCAGGAAACCCAAGGTGGTGTTATTTCAGAGAACATGACTGCAAAACGCTTCATCACAGGTAACAGGATCTTTAAAAAGAGAATTTTCCCTGAAAATACATAGCAGTCCTATGACATGCACACAGAAGTCCACTCAACCTTTACTGCAGCAGCTCACTGGACCAGAATTAATGCCATGGATTGAGTTAATCATTGTTTTTTTCCTCAAAAGTGAATTGCTGCTGGGCAAACAGAGGAGAAGCTTTATTTTCTTTTGGCATTCTCTCTCAAGAGAGAACACAAGGCTTCTCCAGGTAGCGATGTGCTCTGTATGGCAAATGTCATGGCCTCCCCTCCAGAGGGAAGAAGGTAAGTCCAAAACAGGGCAAGACTGAGCACCACCCATGTGCTGTGTCACAGCAGCTACAACCACAAGGCCTGCTGAAAGAGGAGATGCAGGAAAGCCTTTGGTCTGGTCTGCAGTTCTATTTTCTAGACCAGTTTCTTTGAAGTGGATGAGCAATACCACGCTAAAAAGTAACACGGATTAATGGAACGGAGAGTTGCTCTTCAGAGAAAGTCCCTTTGGAGAAAGGGCTTTTTTAATGACAATGCCATTCTAAAAAGGTAATTTTGGTCAATCCAGGTTTTTAAATACTGTTTATTTTTAAGAGAAACTGTAAAGTACGATAACAGGACAATGGGCATCATTCAGCAATATCACTTTTGGGTCTATAGAGGAAATTAATAAAAACCATCAGTGTTTTAAAAAATAAATATGACTAACCATATGGAAAACAGGAAAAACAAAATTCATCTTCAACAACACAGACAGGTATAAATGCTGAAATGTTGCTGTGCAAGGTAGAGGTAGAGGTAGAGATAAACCAGACTTTTCAGATCTAGACCAGTTTTAGATCTGCCTCCCTCCATGCACACACTCCCAAAAGTTCCTGTTGCAAATAATTTCATTTGAATCAGACTGTCAGCATCATCAAACTCAAACAAGTCTGTATGCTCCTTGTAATGCTCTGAGCTGGAAAACTATTTCAGTTTTCTGTAGAAGTCAGCTGCTGAATAACCTGACCCCTGGTTCTGTGACTTGTGCAGCAAAGGAAGAGGCAGGAAGATTATACAGACCAATGAATGCTCTCTGGATGATGCCCACTAGGACAAGTAGATGGTAGAGCCCTTTTAGGAATTGCAATAGTCCATCAGCTCCTCGGTGATGCACTCAGAGACAGTAACTGGATCTCCTTCTCTGGAGAGAGCATGGTCAGCAGAAACATTCCAAACCAACAGGTACTGGCTGCAGGGAGAGCCGATTGCCTTACACAGTCTGTTGACAACGAAAACTCACAGAGGAAGACACAACCCAAGAACCCTCTGTACAAAGCAGCAAGTATCTTGACATAGTGAAATATAAAAACTAAAAATTGCACCGCACTCAGATTTTTCCAAACAAACTCAAGACAACCAAAGTCAGATCGTACAAACCGTTAGTTAAAAAAATACCTTCTTGTATATTTTGAGAAGAAGTGGAAAGAGTCTTCGTGCAAATGTTCAGCCTGGATCAAGCAGAGGACATAAAGTTGTTGTAAACACATTAGTTCCTTTCTCATCTGCGGTATGCACCCAGTGTTATCTATCTTCTGCAGTATAATTAAGGTTAGGAAATCCGTTTCTCCTGTAAATACCACCTTTCAAGTTCCACTGATGAAACATCAAGACACTACTGGTGTCATATCCCACAACTGTTAAATACAATAAAATAAAACAACATAATGAATAATGGTAAAAGACAATAAAATACAGTAAAAATACTATCTTTAAATAATTTACACATTTTTTTCTTTAAATAAGAGGGGTTACATGGTTAGAGGTGGATGCAACAAGCCTGAAGAAGTTAGATTTAGTTTTCCAGCACTTATGTCAGAGTGGTGGAGGTTGATGAAATGACATTCTGTATGTCACCAGCTTTCACCTGTATGAGCCAGGTTCACAGCTGGCCTTAAAAGAAACAAAAAACCTCCCATACATTACTAACTTCAATGATCAGTCACAACACATTGTGAGGGTTTTGTTTTGTTTTCAATTTCTCAAGCTGTTATAACTTAGTCATTATTTTAGCTATTTCTTTATCTAGCTACACTGAGATTTGTCATCTTAAAAAACAGTTGGTCTTCCTCAAGGGAAAGTTACAGAAAGCACTCGTCCCAGCCCCTTCAGGCAATAACTTCCTAGACCAAGACCTCCTTGGTCCTTATTGGGCAGAAATCCTAATCCCAATCCCAAGTGAGAAGCCTCTGGGTCAAAGAAGACAGGCATGGTATCCTGTCACCACACAGGAGAGGGAAGGGAAGTGAAGTATAGCAGCTAGAGCACATTCCTTGCCCCTACCTTAATAACCTTGTCTGTCCCCGAGGTCAGCAGCCATCCCCTGGTGGCATCGAAGTGTACGTGAACAATGTTGTGCTTACTGTCATGGAAAGTAGCTGTAGGTGCCCGCCTGAGGAGAGAAATCCAAAAATCAGCAAGAACTGTAACTGGAGCTTTTCCTTCCAAAATGTTCTCTATTGAGGAAAAAAGTATTTGACTGCTGCTGTAAGCCACCACTCTGTAAACTGCAGTTTGACACCTTTCTGGCACGAAACCAACAGGGGGTAGGGGGCTCTCTATCCCTCCTGGCTTGATCTCCTCCTTATCCTGCTGAGAAAGCCCAGGGACCAGCACGCCAGGCTGCTCCGGCGTGGAGGCCTGCACCCACCCAGGCCCTCCCAGATGCAGGAGTTTTCCCGCACTGCAGTGCAAGCCAGCTCCGTGCCCACACTTACTCCTCATCCGTTATGGACTCGTGGCAGCTGTCGCAGACCCTCACTTCGAACTCGAAGCCCATCAGCGGGATGGAGGAGCGCTTGGAGCTGCACTTCCCGCACACGGCCTTCCCACACTTCCGGCAGTGATGCTGCACGAGACAGCAAAAGACATCTCAGGCCACAAACCCAGACCAGGTCATTGCTCAGGTCCACTGGCTACCATCTCACTCCAGCAAATCACAACACAGCTCAGCTCTGCCCCAGACACCTCGTTTCTCAAATTCCATGAGCACATGCAGCACTTCTACACCCCTTCAGTAAAAGTCTGCAATCTGCAGCCCTCTGCTGCTAGCCAGGAAAACACAGCAGTGAGCTTCAAGTAGACCAGTAAGTCTTTCCAATAGAGCCTGAGCAGTTACAGATGTTTATCCAACCTCATTGAAAACAGCTTTGGTTCCAGCACAATCTCCAAAAATCAGCTGTAAATTTCTTTCTGTAACTTATTTGACTAACAATGAGCCAAGTCCCATATGGCTAAAGTCATGGAAGGCCCCAAATCTACTCAGCCCACAGCCTATTACATGCATTTGCTACTGGGATTGATTGGAAATCAAGCCACAGAGGGGAACCCACTGTCCCACCCCTGAGCACTCAGTGGAAGAACAAAGTGCAAATTCTTAAAGCTTTAGGGGGAAAAAGGTTACCAGAATCCATTATGAGAGAAAAGCCTAATGTCACCATGTTAACACACCAAAGGGCACATACAAACCTGCCTGAGGCCTATTTTCTTACTGTCCCACATTTGCTTGAAGTTCCAGAAGAAAGGCTGGTCACATTTTTGACAGGAGTCACTATCCAGCCACTCCGGGGTCTGCAACACACACACATAAACACGAAGTGGAAGTGAGCAACAAGCAGAAAAATTTCCAATGGAGCCTAGAGGCAGGATAAAAAAGATGTGTTGTGGTGTGGCAATATGGCCAGTGAAACTTGATTTAATATCTCCATTTTCAAAAGACACCATTTTGACTATTGTTGATGATGACAAGATGATATTTGTTCCTTGGGGTGTCTTTTTTGGCTTAGCTTTGAGATTTGAAGGACATAGGAGGAACAGTTCTCACCCAAACCACAAAGAGGAATTTGATAATAAGACCATAGAAACAACCCAATTCTGGAATTAAACATATAAAAATATTTTGTTTTGTCCTGTCTGGACAGCATTTACCATCTGCTATTCCCTCTTGTGGGAGCTGGGATTAATTAGTATTTCCAATAGGCAAGCAACTCATCTGAATGGAAAGGGAAGTTATAGGAAATGCTGATGTGGTTGAGGTTTTTCGTATTTTTTCTTTCTTTAACATCTTAAGAAGAGTTCCTGCTGTGAGAGGTGTCTGTGCTACAAATCACACACAGGGAGGAGAAAGATGTGATTCACCTGAACAAGTCTAAGACCCAAATCAAACCCAAGCTCTTTTCCCTCATCAACCCATGAGGTTAAATAAACACTAAATATTCTTAAATACTTGGTGGGGAAGTGCTATCAGCAAACTGTGGTTGTCTTGTCAGAGCCACTGGTTTCTCAAATACTGCAAATTAAAATGGCTAGAAACACAGCCAAGATTAGGAACTAAAAACAATAGGAAAGCCAGGTAAAGGCAAGTTAAGGGCCAAGGGAGACCCTCAGCTCCCAGGATAGCTTTGACCCCCAGCAATAAATATTCTTCTGCCAGTTATTCTGAAGGCAGTTCATTCTGCTGGGGAAAATCCTTGTCTTTCTAATGCCTACAGATTTACATGTCTGTAATCCATCTCTTGGGCATTTGAACACTACAGATGAAGACAACATTTTGTTTGTGACAGGTAACCACTTTGTAGTCAAACAGAAAGACAGCTTTTAGCATCTTTCAAATGTCTTCTTACAGCTTTTTAAAAGTTGAGTTGAAAATAAAGAATCAAGGGCTAAAATGGCTTAAGTGACTCTAATGAAATCTCATTGATTTTGGAAAGTCTGATAGCAACCAAATGAGTACTGAGCATGTATTACGTGGAGAAAATCCTTAAATAAGGGCAAAGATACAAAAGCCAAAATCCAAAAGAAAGTGGTCTAGGACCCAAACCCAAGGATTGATATTAAAATCTCAAATATTCATATTTTGGGGTGGTTTAGCACCAAGAACACCCTGTTGTGCTGCTGATAACAAGAACAAGCCCACATAGTTATAGTCTGGGAAAGCTGTGCAGCATCTGCTGCTTGGCCTTTATTTAGCTAATAGTATTTCTCCTCTATTTTTTAAACCAGCCTTCTCACAGCATTCCTGCCTATTTGGTAACAAGCCAACCTTAACCCTTACTGTAGCCTTTTGAAGGCAGCAAATAGATAAAGGTTTTTATTTCTGGATGTTCTAGTTGCAGCAAAAAGGAAACATCTGTTGGGAAGGAGGAAACCACTCTGCTTTCATTTCAATTTAGGAGCTGATGACATACTTGGCCCCTGGATTAGCAATTAAAGAGAGTCAACTGGAATGCTAAAAAGGGAGCTCAGTTTCTGCCTATGCCTACTTCAGTAGCTTTTTAAAATCAAGTTTTCCACTTAGCGTTTCTCCTTCCTCAAGGGAGACACACTCAATCCATGCAGGCCTCAACTCTTGAGAACCAGTAAAGCTGTGAAAGCCCATGCTGCCAAAAGCCTTCCTCTGACCTACCCCCTGCAGGAAGTGGGCACAGGTTTGCTGTGACTCATGGCACCAGGATTTGCCAAGCTCCTGAGCAGGGCTGGTGCCTGACTCAGCCAACACAGAGCTCACTCCCCAATCTGAGTCAGGACTCAGAAATTGCCAAGTGGGGGCTGCTCCCACAGTGCCAAAGACCTGGGCAGTGTTTTTGCACCTGCTCACATTTTGTTGGCCATGAAGCACAAAAGCAATTAGGAATGCGTGGGTGAAATCTCACTGTCTGGATCAGCAAAGCCATAATTTATCCCACTTCTATGTGGTTACACCAGAGGGAAGCAAGACCAAGTAGCAGTTGAGATTAAAGCCTTAGTTAAATGACTGCTTATCAAGGAAAAAAAAATGCTGGGTTGTGTTTTTCTGGAGATGACCAAGAGCCTTCTTGTTTTACTTTTTTTAAACCCGAATGAATCAATCAGTCCATCCATTTACATCTGAACTGGTATTTCTCGGGGTGTGCTGAAAAACACAGCAGAGCACCTCAAATATTCTCCTTACAGAATATCTTTCAGAGCAGTAATGTAATGAGCAAGAGCCATTTAGCAGCCTATTTAATACAAATTTTCTGCCAGGCAATCTCCCCTGTACCATATTATCAAAGGCACGGCATAATTGCTGTATAACAACTGGAGCATGTCCAAAAACATTTTTAAAGCTTGGAATGATCTTGTTTAGGTTGAAAGCTGCACATTTTAGAAAGGCCCCTTCTTCCCAGGAATGCTTCAGACCAAACTGCCAAGAACTAAGCATCTACCTCCTGCCTCTCAACATCCATGTTCCAGACGACGATTCCCCCATCTGCACCACAGGAGATGAGCTGCCGAGTGTGGTGGGCATAGGAGAGAGACTGAACTTTATCACTGAAAAAGAAACAAGACACTTAGCAATCAGCCACCTATGGCTACTGCACAAGTGAGCACAGAATATCAATAAAGCAGTACAAACCATTTGTTTGCCCATATGTTTCCCTCCACCACTCATTGCATTCATCAGATGCAAATCAGTCTTTGCTGTCAGACTGGGACCAGAATGAGAGTGTTGCTCATCTGGGCAGCATCCACAAAAGCAAAGACCTGTTCTGATAAATGTTTTTGCTGCTCCTGGGATAGGAGGTCTCAGCTGCACTGGGAAGCCTTAACAGGGCTGCAGCTTCCGAAGGCACATCTGGATGCATAAACAAAGTAAGATACCTCCTTGTCAAAATGTCAGTAACAACTTTGTTTTGTAAATCTCTGCAACATCTAGAAATGAATCACTGAGAAACTACTGAATATTTTCTTTCAACACTAACAAGCATAAGGAGTTTCAAAAATAATGCAGTAATCACTAAATTGTTCCTAAGCCTTCTCACAGTAAGGTGGAAAATTTAGGTGCTTTTGTTTCTTCTTTTAATGAAAAACAACATGGGAAGAACAATTCAGCTTAAAACCCCAAAGATGGGCTCAGTCCTTCATAAATGAAAGAAATTCAGGCCTCACCTCAGGCTATTTACAACCTGGGAAACAAAGACTGTACAACACTGTTATGGAAAATAACAAGTTTGTGAAGACACAGGAACTGAACATACTGTGACTGGAAATCATCCACAACATTTGGTTTCCTTTGCTACCACCACTGGTCTTGTCTGCCAAAAGGACTTGCATGCTAACATATTTATTTGTGCCTATGGCTGAACCTGAGGAGAATGCATTCACAGGAGAGTTTGGGACAACACTGCCACCCTTCAGAGTGGCAGTGCCTGCCAACACCAGAGGCACCATCAGGATTTGTAGGACGCTGTGTTGTACAGTTCCAGCTGACAGCCATCACACAGATTAAGGTCCAGAGGCTAACTTCATATTAGAACTAATTTACACAGCAATAAATCAAGCAGTGATGCATTAGCAAGCGCCACTGGTAGGCTATGAGGGTGATCTGGGAATTTAAGCTAGAGCTCTGCAGTGCTTTGAAATTCCAGAGGCACCCCAATCACTCAGCTGAGTGCAGCATCACTCAAAAGAAATGCATGAATATGTAAGAAACTATTAGCTCAAAACCACCACGCGATTTTGTCTCTCCAGACCTGGGCCTGGCATGCAAGCCCCACATATATGCAGTCCCAATACTCTGAAACCAACTTCCTGCATTGCCAGTCTTAAAAGGTCAGGAGTCATTGCCACTAGAGCCATTCTGATGTGTAATCAATGCCCAGCACGGGCTTACCTGTCCTCAAAGATATCTATGGCTATACAAATGTACTTGCAAAGATGATGCCTCTTTGCACTGAGGAGATGTGAAGGCTGCTACTGTTAAAGGTTAAAGCACATCACTTAGAATTCGGGCTGTAGATGGAAGAGCATGGAGGAAAAAGGGATTAATTGTCCAGGCCCGATGCTCCCTCTAGAGGAAGGAAAGACCTTGACACCTAAAACCCGAGAATTTCCCTGCAGCTGTTCTCATTTGAGGAGCCTCCTCTTTCCAACAAAGGCACAGGCTCTGGCATAAGACATTCAGGGCTACAGATGTGGTGCTTTCCTTCACCACCCTCTGCAGACTCTTTAAACAGCCTGCAGACTCTATACTGGAAAACTTACTGTAAGTAAGCAATTATTCCTGTTGTATACAGACCACAGGGAGTCACACACACAAGATAGGCTTGAGAAGATGTAACCATTGGGCTGTTTGTTTTCAGATGTGGCTTCTGCATTTAGCTTTTCTCCTATAAAAGCAGGAGGAAGGGCTTTGAACATACTTATGTCCTTGCAGCTCGATGGCTGTTCCTTTTCTTCCTCCAATATCCCACATTATAATGGAATGATCAGAACTGCCTGAGAATAAAACTCGCTGTATTGGGTCCCAGCAGAGAGCAGTGACACCACCTGCAACAGGAGCACATACAACAGTCATTTTATTACAGAAAGTGGAAGATTGGAAGGTAGCTAAATATAAAGATACAACAGACTATGCAACCATGTGCCTTCAGTGGAAAAAACAGTCTAGAAAAACTACTGAAACCTCATTCTGCTCTTCTGTGGGCTTCGCTGCCATTTGCATGGGTGAATCCAGTGATCAGTAACGTGTGGAAGAAGAATGGTCACAGTGGGAGCTACACAATTTTCTATCTTCATAATTTTCAGATTAAAAAAAGAAGCAAGTGTGGAATGCTATGGGCATCTTCTCAGTATCCTAGCACAAGGACTGAACTACATTGTGCTATCTTGAGCTATTAGAACTTAGTTAGAGAGGAGGGATATGAAGAAAAAACGCTGAGGAATGACAGCATTTCTTCTGTTAGATGGTAGGATCATATCCAGGGTTGCTCTTTTCAAAGGATGCCCCAAGTCCCAGCAGTGAAACAAGTATTTAGTGCCTCCAAGCTGTGCCTATTCCACTTGGGAAAAAGTGTCTACTAATACAGATTTTGCCTTTAGCAGCATCCTTTCTCCCTCCTAGAACTACCACAACTTGTTCAAGTCCCTCTCTGCTTTAATTAGCAGCAACTGATTGTGGCATTATCTGCTGTAGAAGTGTTCTGCTCAGAGCTCTGATCACTCTTCTTTTTACCAATACAGCTTCCCTGAACTGCTGAGACAGTTTAACAGCTATGTCCCTTCCACGCTAAGCACTGACAAAAGCCATCCTAGTGTATCACAGGACATTCAAACCATCGTGATGCTGAGCATGATGAAGATCCTCCTGAGCATCTTTCTGGGTCTCCTCCTGAGGCCTTACCTGTGTGTCCCTTAAATGTGGTGACAAGGCTGCAGGACTCTTGCTCTAGTTTGAGGATGGTCACTTGCCCAGAATGGTCACCAACAAACACATGCCGGGTTTCCACATCAAATCTGAAGGACAGATGCTGAGGAAAATGTATTATTTACACAAGCTTTGCGTTCCTTTCATGACTTGCTAATTCTTTTGACATTAGTATCCTGCAATCTTGTGAATAGTGTTCCAGTCTCAAGGACGTATTCAGAGCATACTTTTAGGCACCTGTACATCTTAATAATGCTCCTACCTGTTCATACTAATAGTGCAGTATTCCTGTGTGAGAAAAAACAAGACTATTCCAGGGCACAATTCATGGTTTTGTCATGAAACACCACTGAAGTAGCCCTTTGCCATGAACATAAGAGTTGTCCCTTCAGGCTTTGTAACTTACATGCTAGAGTTGGATGGTATCCACTCTCTCCCTTCCCAAGATTAATACAAAATACAAAGGAGTACTGATTTTCAGCAGACGGGACACTGCAGAACAAAAAAACCCAAACCTGTTCCTGGTTATGTCAAATATCTTTGCAGTATTTGCCAGTGATTCTCCCTTCCACGGCTTCCATTGCTCTCCACCATCATAATCAGATGGCACAAATTAAATTGTCCTCCAAAAGTTATAATCAGTCAAAATTGGCTGTTTTCTAGAGAGATTTAGGTAACACAGGGCAAATTCTTGTATCATGCAAATTCTTGTAAATATTAAATAATATTTATCAATGAATTAAAAAGTAAGTTCAGTCTTTCTGCCATTTAGACTGGCTGAATTACCACATAATATAAAGCCAGTCCATCTTGAAACAATAATTTTGAGTCAGTATCACTTCTCATGATCTAGCAAAACACGCATCATCTATACCACATATACTCTGGGGCATTAAAAAGTCTGTTTATGTTAACCCCTGTTTTCAGCCTAAGAGCTCATACTTTTCTATTTCCCTTTTCATTTGCCATAAAGCTGAATTAATATTTCTTTTACTGTGAGGCAGCTGGGGCAGCTCTATGTGAATAAGCCACCTGGAGTGCCATTTCTGGAGTCACTTACTCTTTAGTTAACCCAAATTCCCAATACACAGTGAGCAGTTCCAGAGTGAAGGACAAGTGCTCATTATTTTATATTAAAGTAATTTAATTTTTACCATGCATACACACAGGCACTCTGACCTGATCACCAACCTACTTTTGCTACCATTAATTCTCTGAAGAAAGCATGCACTGCATGTTTAAATGAAGGCCCTATCCATATTTATTACAATAGCAGACCACAATAGGTTGCAGATCGCCCATTGTGGTGCTCAAAAATGCTTAGCCCTAAATATGCCACAACGCATTAAGGAGACAAAGCAAGGAGAACTGACAGTTTTTTAAATTGGTTTTAAACAACAGTTTCTCTCACAAAGCACTGAATCCATACAGGGCACAAAATTTGGAGGAGAACTAGACAAATAAACTAAAAGGGCTGTTTGAGTGCCAAAGAGCAGAAATAGAACTGAGAGCTCAGCAAAGGATACTGCAGGCCGCAGGCGCCGGCGCTGGTGCGGTACCCCCCCAGCCGCTGGCCACTCTCCGAACAGTGCCACGTGAAGTGTTTGTCTTGTCCAGTGCTCAACACCCACTCCATCTCCAGGACAAACAGAATCATGATGACCCTGCTTTGATGAGCTGAAAGTTAAGCAGACAGACATATAATCACATTGCAGAGAAGAACATGGGGGCAGACAACCATTGCAAATACCAACTGCACCCAACTCCTCCTCTCACACTTCCCTACAGAAGCAGCTGGTGTTTAATAATCCTGTTGACATCAGCTTCCATGAAAGCTTGTAAGGTCCCTGCTCTGCATGTTCAGTGTTTGCATGAGAAAGAGTGGAAGCAAGACTTAATTCCTTCCATGCCTTTTGCAGTCATTTATCTTCTACAGCAGCACAAGTCTTCTCTCCATCATTGTATCATAACTAACAAAGCTGCCACTGTGGAATGGACTTGGGATTCCATTTAAACCTCCTTTGAGCTGGTTTTTTGACAGCAGTGAAAATGCCTACACTGCTGCTCCTCTCGCTGTGAAGTTTTGGTGGATCTGGGCTGTGTTACCCCAGCAGAATGATGAATTACAGCACAGGCACAATGCTGCACCAAAGGAAAGTTTCAGCATTAAAAGATTATTGGAATAAAATTTAAATAAAAGAAAATATCACAGCTGTGGTAGATGAATAAAACAGTTGAAGGAATAAATTTCTACTGCTACCAAAATAAAGCTATCAAAAGGTTTTCATTAAAACAAGGGAATGCATGCTTGTTTTTTGTATGAGAGACCAGTGGGCTTGGTCATGAAGTGCTGATTGAGCTGATATTCTAATAAAACAAGTGGCTGGAAAGACATACAGAACTATTCCCAGCTCTAACTTAATGGTGAAGGCCCCACTCCTCAATCTACAGCCCTACTGGTTTATTACTATTCTAAAACGCAGCAAGCTCTGTCGCACAAAGCAGACTGCTTTTATTTGTTCAAGCTGATACAAAAAAAAAGACTGAATATGTTTAGACCAGCCCCAAGCATCCTTCTGAAAAGCAGAAAATCTCCTCAGAACAGTACAGGAAGATTGCTGTCTGCCCTTTACAAATATGCAGCATATAAGAGAGCTGTGTTCAAACCCCACAAGGGGGAACTACCTGTAGGAAAGAAGAGGAGGCTCCCAAGAGTCAACACTGGCTCTGATCCACACTGCTTTTTCAGACAGATTCCCTGAGCAGAAAACTCCATAGATGTATTGATACAACCTGCCATAACAGTGATTGGAAACTAAACCAAAGTGTCAGGCATGAACTGTGCCCAGATGCTTTCACCCTTGCTTATTAGAAGAGCTCAGATTTTGGCTGTCATTTCTACACACTTTTACATTCCAAATAAAAGGATGGAGACCATCCAGGAGTCACTTGAACTCTTTCAAATAGATGTCATCTCCTCTCTACCCTTGCTTTCTCTGGGAATAAATTCAGAGGCCCCCTGGGTGGCTCAAGCTTATCTTTACCCATCTCTTGGTCTGTCTGGGAACACCTGCACCAGCCAATGGAGTGCTGCACTTAGAGAGGGACACCGCTGCTGCCACAAGCACCTCATGGGCCCTCAAACATGTTCCAGGCTGTGCGAACCATCAATGCCACAGACACACCCATTTCCACGGGATGTGCAAAGCTGACTGAGATTAGACTGTTCAAGGCCTGTCCAGGAATGTTTTCTCAGCATGTGGCAAATACTACTGCTAGTGACAGCTTCTTAAGGTTTGAATTGGTTGTGAGGATAGCTGGCACCACCCAACTCTCCATTTACCTCCTAAAACTTCTAATTTTTGGTAGAAGTACTGCCTGTGGATGCTGAGGCAGCTCTTTCTGGCAAGTAAGGAGGAGACATTAAAAAATAGTACTTGCCAAGAGGTGCATGACAGCTTTGCTTAGCCTCTCTCCCCAAAAAGAGCTTTCAATTCAGCACTCTGTTGTCCACCTGCACATATTAGCTGGTGCCACCACACACACACTGATGGCAGATATATCTGAAACAAGCCAAAGTGCAGAGTGTAGATCATCTAAGTAAAGGAACAAAGAGATGACAAATGCAAATAGAAAGTCACTTGTTGTTAAGAGGGATTTTGACTCATGTGAGGCTTAAAGCAGCAAAGTATCAGAAGATTGCCAGCTGACAGAAGAGCAAGGAAGGGGTCTGGGCCCTAGGATTAACACAGGTTCAGCGTCTTGAAGCAGCAAACAAAAAGCCGGTCCTTCATCTGTTGAAGATTTGATCACCATTTGTATGCAGAAAAAATGTGGAGCAAACAATTCCAAAGCTGCTCATTTGTAACAACAGCAGGATGGAGATGGGGGGATGGAGTGTGAATGTGGTCACAGCACAGGAAAACTCTCAACAGGCACCAGGCAAGAGCAGATCTGTGTAAGCCAGGATGAGAAGAGTGCTATTTGTGGGGAAAGACCATGCTGTGCAGAAGGGAGAGAAGCAGCGGAGAGGAGAAGGGCACAGGTCCATGTGCAGCTGGAGGTCAGGAGGGAGCAGGGTGGCCGCCCTCCTCTACGAGAACGCAGCAGCGAGCACTATGCAAAGGGCAGGTTGGAGAGAGGATGGAAAGGCTGCGCTCAGAGAAAAAAAGCTGCAGCCAGGAGGTGCACCGCAAGATGTCAACAAAGGAAATGGAGGGTCAGTGCTGTGCACAAAGGCAAAAGCCTCCACGGCCACACAGTGCTGGGCAAGAAGCTGTTCTGAGCAGTTATAACAGTAAAAAGTATCAGCAAACACCAAAACACAGGTGGAAATTGCCAGGAAGAAAAAAAAGCTTAGCTTGAGCAAGAAAAACACAAGTGAAGAGGCTGTGCTCAGGGGAAAGCAGAAGTAAGGGCATAACATGAGCTGGCCTGAAAGCAGAAGGCCAGGGGGACACCCTTGAAACAGGCAGGTTGCACAAAGCATGGGGCAGAAGCAGGCCTACAAATCTGGCTAGGCAGAAAAAGCATGTGTCAAATAAATAAATAAGTAAATAAATAAAACAAAACACCAAACAAGGAGCTGATATCTCATCCAAAGGCAGCATGGCAAGATGGTCCAGTTGCAAGAAGCAGGGTAGAGAAGGCCATAAAGAATAGAAAGCAGCAACAGCCATATGGACCAGCCTGTGAGGGGCTGGAGGAGGCTGGAAGCCAAGGCTGCTGAGAGGAGGGAAAGGTTTCTTGCAGGAATATGGGAGGAGTTGCCCAGGGAGAGAGCAGAGGTTGTCTACACCATCAGCTGGTGCTGTGACTGAAGAAGAGGATATATTGATATGAGAGACAGACACACAATGAAAAAAAAAAAAATCCCAGAGCAGCCCAAATGGCACTGATCAAATGCTTGCACTACTCCTTACGCAAGGGAATGAGTCAGTGCCTGCAGGAGGCCAATGCCACAAGACCCACCCTGGAGTACTGACTAATCCTGTGTCACATCCCCCATCTCTGCATTCAGATCCCTTTCAAGAAATAAGATTTCTCAACTCCAGACACAGTGCTGCAGCAAAACCTTCAGAGAGCATGTCCAGCCATGTACACCCCCAAGGCCAGGCTCCATAAGCCACGAGACCTGGCTGCACACCCCTACCAAGACCAAAGCACAGCCTAACCATGGGCTGTTGTTCTCTGTCACCAGAACATCATTTGACCAACATATTCATGGCCTTTCAAGACACAATAAATGTTGTTTAATCACTACAGAGCCTCAGCTATTTATAATAATACCTTTTTGTGGGAGATGATCAATAGCCCACCAGTCACTGGGCAAGAGCACTGCTGACCATGTACAAAGCTAGCAAACACAAAAGCAGCCAGCATGATTCAGCTAAAGCCACTTAGTAGGCTAAATAAAATTATTTACGCCTCCTAAAATACTTCTGAAGAACATAAAGGTCTTACTTGAAAACTTTAAGCAAAACTTTTTAAAAGTAAGACTTTTAACAAATGAACCACTAGAAGGCCACTATACAAAACAAAACCACCTGTTGCTTTTTAATTTTTCGTTGCCCAGGGTTTTACCAAGATGCTTATGCCAACCCCAAAACTCAGAATGGCCACGTGAGGAAGGTGCACTGCAGGGACAGGATTGTGGAGGCAGTCCTACTGGACTGTGTGAGGAAGGTCTATCTCTGTTGGTCTTGATATACCTGCCCAAGGGACTACAACGCTCTTCCCTGCATATTCTCCCAGAGAGCATGTTGAAAATGTGGCTCTTTTCTCCTTGCTGTGTCTCAGCTGGACTTTGGACCCAGTGAGGCCACGGGTAAGCCCAGATCAAGGGTTCTGGTTGGATGCAAATTTAGCAAGAGGAGCATGAAAGTGCCTAACACCGTGTGGATGAATGGAACTACAGGAGCCTGTGACTGACAGCAGCTCACAGAGCACCTCACTTTTGCAACATTTCCCTAGCACTCCAGACCTCCAGCACGGGTCCAGCCAAGCCCAGGGACCAGGCAGAGGGAGCGCTACACCCCTTCACCAACACCTGGTGTGATGAGTGGAGAATCCAGGAGCGTGTCTTTTTTGGAGGGGGGTGGTGGGAGGCACTCTGCTGTGGAGCAGTGGGCAGCCCAGGTCATTTGTGACCTGCAAACAGGGGGGAATCTCTTTGGGTTCTTTTTCTTTTCCCTGCCTTGCACTGTCAGAAAACTGTTCATTGCAATTGTGCAGGTGTGTGCAGTGAGACACTGGCACAGGCTGTCCAGAGAAGTTGTGGATGCCCCATTCCTGTAAATGTTCAAGGCCAAATTGGATGGGGCTTTGAGAACCTGGTCTAGTGGAAGGTGTCCCTACACACAGCAGGAAGGTTGGAACTTACTGGTCTTTATGGCCCCTTTCAATCCAAACCATTCTATGATCCTATGAAAAACCTTCCCATGGTGAGACAGGTAGGCTAGGAAGAAGGTGACTCTAGTTAGGAGTGTGGTCAGCTGCACCACCTCTCCACTGATGTTAGTGGACACTCATTAGAATAATTTGCTCTCCAATATTTGGGCAATCTGAGCTCTTGGGTTTCCCCCCAGGACAACCCATGGAGGTTCTCCATGACATCTTCCTATCCAAAGGCCTCCTCTGATGTTTGCAACACATCTGGCACATTTCAGAAAGACACAAGAGCAGCTTTCATTTTCCTTCTTTTCTTTTTTTTTATTTTATGAGAGTTTTTCCCCAAACCTCCAGTGGGCTGTCACAGCCAACTGGCTTTTCTGAAATACTGCCAAGAAATCCATTCCCCTCTTCCAAAATTTTCAGCATTTTCCCTGAAGAACTCATCAAGAAAGTTGTTCATATGCATATGTTGTCCTGCACATACAGAAGAAAAGACCTCAGCTCACCCTCTTTAGTGCTACAGCATTTAGACGTGAAACTTAGCTGCATTAAACTTTGGTGACTGCAGAGTAATCACAAATTTGGATATTTAATACCTGTACAGTCAAGACTGCAGCAATCTTATTTAAGATTCACATATATAATATATATTCTATCATCATTGTACATTTTTCTTCAGTTTTTACAAGTTAAGAAAAAATGCAGGCATTCTGGCTTAATTTTGCAACACATCAGACATTCATGAAACACTCATATGGCAGCCATGATCTGCAAAAATCAGGATTCTCTTCACACCTTAAAATTTAAATGTTACAAAGTGATCCCTAGAGCCTCCATTTAGAGATTTAAATTACCTTCTAAGTCTTTCAAGGTATAAAACCCAAAATACATGAGTAAGAACATATTTTAAAATGTATGTGAGAAATATCAAGCTAACATGTCAGAGGCTTCTATACAGAAACTTAATGCTTAGTATATAATACCATATCACCTCGCAGTCTAACAGAAAAAAAAAAAAAAAAATTGCCATATATATTTGTTACTTTTATAAGAATACCTGTCCAAAACAGTGTTCTTTAGTGGTTTGAAAAGGATAAATAGCCACATTTCTGAAAACATCACACTAGTGAACACCAGACTTCAATTAGAAAAGGTAAGGACTGGCTTTTCTTGACCTTTTACCAGGAGAGGTATTCACTGATAATCTCGTGGTTATTGGAAATGACAGTTACTGAAATATAACCAGACTAACCACAATAGCTTCAGCCTTAAAAGATGGGTTAGTTTCCTAAGTTGTTTCAGTAGATACACTGGATTACTGAAGACTGAAAATTAAAACTCCTATTCCCCAAACATAGATGGTTTGCTGTCTACTGTGATAGTCCAAAGGAACATTTAAAAGGAAAAGCAGAACACAAAATAGCTCTTTTAAAAGTCTTGTAATCTCAGAACAAACCACATTATAGATCTACTGATAAATCCAGCATTTACATTAGTTAAAAACAATCTATCATTGTAAGAGAAACTTTTCCATTCATACTCCTTAAAAAAAATTAACAAAAATTAATGACAATACCAACCAATTAACATGGATCATGGTTCTTACCCTGGTAACTTTTCACTAGGGTCATCTTGTTGTAATCTTCCGATAAAATGAATTCCTGAGGGAGGGAAAGAAAAAACAAAAGAAACAGGGCTTAGAGATGTAAAATGTTTGAGTCTGTTCACATTTGAACACTTCAGTTAGGCAAGCTCTCCCTTCTTCACAACCACAGCTCTATCTGTACTTTTAAAAATTCTGAGTACCTAAAAACCTAAATTATTTCACTTCTTAAAGCTGTCTAAGACAATATTATGAGTGCTTCTGAATGAAATGGATAAAAGAGGAACCATTAAAAAAGAAGCCAAAAAGCTGACAGAAATTACTGTGAGCTGAGGCTGTGAGCCACAAAATAAGGAACTTGACACCTGGCAAACACCTGCTGCTCAGGACTGCCTGGGCAGAAACCTGCATGTGTGCACAGCTGTGTGTGCCCACACATACATTTGTGTATACATATGTATTCATGTGTGTGCATACACTAACTACAACACAACCAGAACACTCAGGAAACATACATATGTAAGAGACCCTCCAAATTGCTCAGTCCAGACTAAGTACCAACAATACATGATGGGAATGGAATGCATTTCAGGTTTCTGTTAAAGAGCATCTCAGTGCTTCAGACAGACAGAAACTCAAACTTTTCTGTGTCCAGGCAAGAGCACACCTATAGGGATGGGCTCTGTTGTCTTGGTGCTGCTGTTCAATTTCCAATATGGCTTTTGCATGGGGAAATGTTGAGCATGGCAGGTATAGTCTGCATGGCAGCCTCGGCTCCTGGAAAAGTCCCAGGTGGTTAAACCCACTGACCAGCCAGGTGTTCCTGCAGATTGTTTTGAAGAGGAGAGTTACTCAAAACTGGGGAAACAGAATGGCCACAACCAAGCTCCTGCAACATCTCTCAGGAGGAAACACCCAAGCAAAGGGTAGGCCTTGTGGCAGCACCCCATGAATTAGCTTTCAGAGAGCTGTCAGGTGTCTGTGTACATACATCACACATACTCAGAGAAACACAAAGTAAAAAATGAAGGCATGTAAAACCACATCATTTTAATAATTTATAGCAAACTACACAGAAACTCCCTGTGCTAATCTGCCTAGAGGACAGAAGAAGTAAAACCTAACTCATTTAACCTGAAATAGGATGGAAAACTAAAATAAACATTACAAACACAAGATAAGCGAATTTGATAAACATATGGTTGTGAAATGTTCTTGTGCACATGCCAAAAGCACTGGAGGAGACTGGACTTCATAAGCCTACAGACTATGTTTAAGGCAAACCATACATTTAATGCAAAAGAGCAAAAGACACTCTAACCCCCAACAAGCCAGTATTTTACCCCAGTTTCCAAACCACAATTTAAAAAGAAGTCACTCTGCATTTTCTGTTGTGTCATTGCAGGTAATCAATTACTCAAACACATCAGATTTACTGCTTGGCACCAAGGTGGAGAGGTTACAGTACTCATCTGTGGGACATCTACAGATCCCAGCTTTCAGAAAAACAACTGAGAGTGATTTGAGGCAGCTATGTATTCTGCTCTATGTTTCTGTTCATAAATTTGTTATAAATATGTTAGGTTTTACTTCTTCTG
>VZUA01074525.1:0-13122 GCA_013401035.1 Horornis vulcanius | reverse complement strand
TCACCTTGGCTCAGTGCTCCTCGCTTTGGTACAACCTATAAAAACTCTGGAGACCCCCCCTCACTTTCATGATGACCCCACTGGAGAACACCGCGTCTATAGGCATCTTTGGCCTCGAGAACTCGTCTCTCCACGTTGGTAGCTATAATCCCCTTCCCCTCTCTTTTCTTTCTTTCTTACTATTCTTTATTTCTCTCCCCACTATCACACTTGGTGGCACTTAATAAAGGTGCATTTCTGGTTAAGCAAACTGAGTTGTCCCCTGCTGTGTCTTTTGCGCTTTGAGATCCCTAAAAGGAACGCATACACTTGCGGACCCTGACAACTTGGCACAACGGAACAGTGCTGGTCCCTCTTTAGTCTGTGTCTCCCATCTAATAGCACCCATTTCTACTTCTGCATCTTATTTGATGCAGAGGTAAAGCAGGGCCCTTTTCTAACGGCATATGGTTCCTGCCCTACACTCTGAAGCATCTGAACTTTTGCAATTTGTATCCTTACAAAGGCTGTTGCATGCAAATACAAATTTCACAGTTACAGAGTAGAAACAGCCTCTGCTCCTCAGATTCTCCTGGACCTGCAGGTTTTATACCTGCAGAGAAAAAGCTGATTGACAGACTTCAAAGACCAACTTTCACAGGGACTGTGGAAAATCGCAAAGCCTTCCTGTTTCACATGTCAATGTTCTAAACCAGAGGATATACCACACAGCTACAAAAAATACAAAAAATATCGCAGGCTTGAATTCCGACACTGCTGCCAGGGCAGCTGCTTGTCACAGCAGAACTGGTCTGAATGCCAATGGCATTTGAGTAGCTTCAGAGGTTAGAATTTAACTACTACCATCTCAGGAAAGCCAGTAAGTTGAGTGCCTCCAGAGAGCCTGCTAGGGTTCTTCTGACAGGCACTGAGAATATCATAGCTCTTCAAGAGGAAAGGAAACCTTTGCACTGAGCTGCCCCTGCAGTTGCATTCCCATACAACAAGCGTAAGTCTAGAACACAGATATGACCATCTGCTTGAATTTAGCATTTCAAAATATCCTATTTTAGTGCTCCACAGTGACTGTAATTCGAGCTGGAAGTACAACACTGCAGGGTTGGATGGGATCATCCCCACCCCTTGCCTGGCATCTTCACAAGGAGAGGCTGCTGTATTGCTTATCTGGTCACAGTCACCTTGGGAATAAAGAAGCCTTGCAACTCGGTGTCCCGGTACGTCATGTGAGGTAGCCCAACAGGAACAATATCCCCACAGCGTTGCACTTCATGGATCACAGCATTAGTGTAAGGCATGCTTGCTTGGTCCTTCATGGTGGGGGGTCTCTCTCTGCCAATCACTTCATCAATCTCTGCCTGAACCTTACCTGAAAGCAGAACAGATAAAGAATTAGAGGACCCTTAGATAACCAGAAGCAGCTGGTACAAGATGGAGGAATCCTGGCTGCATGAGACTGTAGGCACTGTGTGAGAACAGGACAAGCAGTTAGAGACAGAAACAGAAAACAGACAGGAAAGCATTTTTCAGTTGACCGGTGACTCTGTATAACTGTTCTTTGCTCATAGCATGTTTAATAAAGGCCTTGCCACTTGACATGGTACCTTACCCCTCCTCTGTGCAGCTTAAAGAGTACCTGGGCAAACAGCATTAGAGAATTTAAACCAATCAGCATCTATTCCAAATACTGGAAGAGGGTACACTAACCACTGCAAGTCCCCAGGTGAGGCCCTCAAAAGGAAGGTGAGAGCAAACTTGCCCTTAGAACTCCAGTCTTTTTATCACAGCCACCCCCCTGCCAGAACTGCTGTTTGGAAAGTGTTTCTCCTGTGTTTCTGCTATACCAACAATCATCAAAGCTGTTCATCATCGCAAAATCCATGGACTGCTGTTCCTCATTGCGAAATCCTTGTGGAAAAATAAGTCTCGAAGGGAAGAGGCTACACTTCTGTAAGTAAGTTCCTGACTTACTCTGTATTTCTGGGTGGAGAAGCATATACAGCAATGCCCACCGGAGAGTGGTGGAGGTGGTCTCAGAACCAGCTGTAAACAAGTCTGTGGCCACCAGACGAAGGTTGCTATAGTGGAAACCATTTTCTTCAGCTGCCTTACCCTGTGGAGAGCAAAAAAGTGGGTGATTGGAGCTGGGGTATTTGCTTGGCAAGAAGTCTAGAGAAGTGCTAAGAGGCACTAGATTTTTTAGTGTGTGTTCCTGTTTTTCATTGGGAGAGTAGAGCACAGCACAGGCAACAGTCTGAGCATGACTGATGTACTTTGTAACCCTGTTACCTCCTGTATTTGAAGGTCCTCATACACCTTTAATATACTCAGAGAAGAATGCTACCTCTGCCTTCAGGACAGAAGTTAACACCTTGTACACTCAGCTCAAATAAACAGCAGGCCCTTGCCGCTCACTGTAACATCTTCCCCCAGAGGAGATGGAACACAGTTACTCAGGTTTGATCAGATGATAAAAGCCACAGAGTAAGGAGGAGGCTGCATTGATGAGGCAAATGCAAAATTTGCATTATTTTAAGGGTGTTATCTCTAGCTATGCATTACAGATTTTCACTGCTCCTGCCCTGGTACTTTCTTACAACTGAAAAAAAAAAAAAGAAAAAAAAGGATCAGGGTTATCAGGTTAAAGGATTATTGCTGCCTATTAAGTCTGCAACACCACTTTCAGCAAAACCAGTCTCTCATCCAAAAGCTAATTGAGCTCAAATTTGTTAGCACATGAGATAAGACAAGCTCTCTGCATGAGTTCATCTGCTTGTCTTTTCTAATCCTCTTTACACTTCCTTTTCCTAGGGACTAGCTTCTTTTAAGTTATTCTGTATATTTAGATGCTGTTGTAACATGGATAGCAATTAATAATGCATTTAAGCCTCAACTGTTATTCCAATAAAAGATCTCAGACAAGGGAGTTTGGGACTGACTCGACCAAAGTTAACTCAGGAGAGGAATTTATCAGACTGGCTTATCAGGTGATGTTAGTGAACAGAAGAGAGATATGAGAGGAGGTAGCATGATCAGGCTTACATCCACCTCTAAACTGTATTGCTCAGTGCAGAATAACATGGGTCATGTTGCTCTGCCCATGTGAGCGGGAGGGGGCAATGCATAGGCTCGAGGTGCCTGACACCCACAGCATGGCAGGGTTTCTTATGCAGAGCAGCAGTTCAGCCTAAGGACTTGGATAGTAGAAGTGATTTACAAGCAGAATTTGCTAATATTACTCATCTGGTATGTGAAATTTAGTGAATCGATGCACAGAAACATATGGCAGATGGATAGGCTGACCCAAATACCCTTGATTTTATACTGACTTTGTGCCTGACTGAATCCAAGGAAAGACTCCTTTTAACTTCAGTCAAGTTCAGATTTAGGTCTTCCTCTGATATCTAGCAAATTAGTTCTTAGCAAGCAATTCAAAAATATATATCAGAGACACTAGTTTCAAATCATAACTTGGTTTAAAGGCAGGCTACGGGTGGGGCAAAAAGTCAATGTTGTTCCAGTTTTGTGACTGATTTTGAGGCATCAGTCATTGAGGCACTGACATTACACAGAATCTTGCATGCTGACTTATTCCCTGGTGCAAATTTAGGACAATTAGTGAATTCTCAATCATAAACTTTTAAAAGCCTTCACAGTTTTGTAGGCAGGAAAGAAGGAAGTTCCTAGATTCTAAAGGAAATGTGAAGGCAGGAAATGTGAAGGCAGAAAATGGAAACAAGAACATCAGCAGACAATATATGGTGTCTTAAGACAGTCAAAGAGGTTATGGCATGAAGAATACCTTTCTTCTCAAGATACAATGTGGAATGAAAAAGTAGGAAATTAGTTGGTAAGAGGTTTTATGCAGCTCTATGAAGAAAGTCAGCTTCACAAGCTTAAACAGGCTCAGAAACTACTCCTGACCCTGGAGGGTCTGCTAGTGTCACCCTACCTTCTCCATTTCCTTTAAAAACACATCCGTGAGATCTCGGGTGTAGGCAGGGTCCCAGGTCTTCATATGCTTATCTGTGACCAGGTCTATGAAGTTGATTAACTCCTTTTGTGCTCGAAAGACTTTCTGTGGCACTCCAGGGATGCGCAACAAAACGGGAACCACGTTAAGAAGCTGGGGTGTGAGAATCAGAAAGAGTGAGAAAGAGGGAAGATATTACATGATGCAAAAAAAGAAAAATTACGAAAACACAATTCTCTCAAGCAATAGAAGGCAGCTTCTTACAACTTGTGGTTTACCTGAGGCAAGAATCCAGTTTCTTCATTCAAGGAATTTTGAAATAACTGTGACAGCTTGTTGAATGTCTCATCACCGTAGTCAAAACGGTATCCAAAGACAATGCTGCAGATCATGTTGCAGACAGCATTATTTATAAGAACATGTATATCAAAAGATTTACCTGAAAATAGACATGGAGACCAAGCCATGAAAGTCAGCAACACCAAACTGCTAGACCTGATCTGTCAGCAATAAGAATACATAAATGCCACCTTGATGACACCAGGAGAAAAAGCCCCCAAACCTCTCAAAGCATCACACTAGTAAGTGAAGATCATCTCATTCTTACTAGTATTTTGTTGATCTATGTTTAAAGAAGAAAACTCCCAAGAAAAAACTGAGTTGCAGGGTTGTTCTGTGACTTGACAGGTAACACTGTTCTGTGTCTGGATGACAGGCTGTGAACTCTCAGCTGCACTTTTATTGCATGTGATAATATCAATATGTTCCACTAAACTTCATATAGTTAGAGTTACTGAGCTCTGGGAATAACTCTATTTTACCTCTCTGTTTCTAATTTCCTATTTGTTTACTGTTTCAAATGGATTAGTGTTACAGTAGCCCAACTGTGGAAAGCAGATGTGGCTCCAAGGATTGCACATAGACTAGAAACACTGCATTTGCATGGGAAGAGACCACTGCATGCAAATGGGACTAGCTGTAGTATTACTTCTCTCTGCATCACTGTATTGCCTTTTTCTGTGATTTCCCCATCCTTGTGAATGTCACAAACCTTCTATAGACCTGACCGCAGAACAAAGAAATCCAGCTTCCTCTACCACTCGCTCCTCCAGGGATTTCTTTCCCATCCCAAAGTTCCTCAGTGTAGAGAGGGTGAATCTCCTTAGCTCCCTCCAGACACGTCCGTATCTTGCTACAACAATCCCTGGAATTGTGGATGAGCAAGAAACGTCAGATATCTGACTTGTACATCAAGCGAATTTTGCTAGAGAACAGCAATTGTGAGTCTGGAGGTACAAATCTGTGTGGATTGATGAAACAGTCTGAACTTGTGCAGCTTGTTCAGACAGCAATTCTGAAATGGATCACTGCACCTTCTAATGCCTGTGCATGTCTGGCAGAGGTGCAGGGGGGATTCAATGGGAGCAATACAAGAGATGCTAAGGATAAAGGAATCACCCCTCTAAACCATTCAGCATTGTTCCCATGGCTTGTGTGAACTGGGTAGCAGCTTGTGCCACCACATCGGAGCTGAGGATGTGATGTGGGCAGGATGCAGGAAAATACTCTGTCTTGAATGAAAGTCACCATATTTTTTTTTGCAACAACTTATATGTAACATTTTGCATAAGGATTTTGTCTTACATAAGCGCCATAAGCACTAATTTGTGGGTGTTGGGAGCTGAATAGTTGTACCACTTATAGTGTCCTTACACAACTGAAGAAGTATGTGCTTGCTGGAGCCATACTACAACCTCTAAGGGGAGCCCCCACTTAATCAAATCCAAGTTTGTCGTCACCAAAGGGTTCCAGACATACAAGGAGGTTGACTAGGGGGACATGTGAAGGTGCACTGTACTGAGAAAAGCTTGCCTCTACCCAATCCTTCTCATGCTAATACCATCAAGGAATGTCCATTTTCATGGGACTTACCTTCAGAATTCTTTCCATAGCCTATATGTTCATATATTGGAAAGTGTGGCCGGTCAGCAAAGTCCTCTGATTTGTGGACCAGGGCTTCCTTCACTGTTTTATACCCATTCAGCACTACCAGGTTGGTCCAGCAGTTCTGGAGACTGAAGATGTTTCCAAACTTCTTCTGAAGCTGCCAAGATAAAAAAGCATGTCCCTGAAAATGAGCTGAGTGTAACATCAGAAATATCACCATATTCTTCCTTAGGGCCTTTACTATTTAGTGAACTTTGAAGTACTTTTATTCAGAGATCTTCAGCTGATCTTTGCAGTGCAAAGTGCTCCGAACAGTGCCAAGCAGCTGCTGTAGCAGGGATGGAGTAGGGGAGTACAATGCCCTGTAAGTGGAAAAATTTTGAATACACCTATCCTGGCCAAACTGTTGTCATGAACGTTGTGCAAGTACTTTTGTCAAGAAGCTTTTTGGGGATTTTTAAAGACTGCATGCTCAATAATGAATTATTTCTTAATGTTTCTATTTATTTTGATCTGAATGACTAAGTAAGTTTTGAGTTAGTCTACTTCTGTTGAAGGAAATATTGATAATAAGGTGCTGTGTAATTTTTATTTAAAGATGTATTTGTACCTAAAGATCTACCCAGAGCCAGGTTTCCAGAAAAAAGGCTGAGAAAGGCAATTTCACACTGGAGTTTCAGGTCAACTTTCTCTCTGAAAGGAGTGTACACAACTAGTATGACTGGTAACTGGCACACACCCTACATCTGCTGTGATCTCTGAGCCTCATAAAGCTGAATCAGGATGCACGGGTAATCCTGTCAGCCATATACTTGCCATGGGAGCTGGCCATGGAGCAGTCTTCTCCAGGTAGACAAGGCCTTTAATGGGACACAGACTCCAGGGAAGGCAGGTCAAAGCTCCCCTACTACTCAGGAACACTGAGCAAAGCTCAGGAGCATGTTGTTTAAAGACAGTACAATAGTAGCAACACCTCATAGTTTTCTTTTACTTTTTTTTTTTTCTTAAAAGCTACGATTCTTGATTTCTGCACTGTAGTATTGCAAGGAGTTGAAGTACTTAATACTATATTTGCAGTAGGGTTGAAAAGGGAATTAGCACTTCACTAGCACTAGAAATACGTCATTAAAAATGATTACTGGTCAAGATTGTGGTTAGCATGACCCTGATGTGATATAATTTGCAAATGGTAAGCTTTTGGACTACATGCAAGTAAATAATACAAATGCTATATTTACTTTCTCCACTTGGCAGGTTTTGGACAGGCAGCTGAACAGCACTGTCCTAGAAAAGAGCCCTTTAGAGTTTGCAAGCTGAAGCACAAAACACCCATGGTTTATCTGCTGCAAGCTGTGAAAGCTGTACTTTCCCTTTGAGAAAAGCTAAGCCCTGACTTTGAATGGGAAGCTACTCAGATTTTGGGCATTACTGCTGGGGCGAATTCCACAAGCAGGTCTCTTTAACTGAAACTGTCACATGCATGCAGGCATGCTTCAGCAACCCGAAAGGAAGCCTGCCATTCCTGCAGCCCCACTCCCAGCCCCCAGATACTTGTTTGTCTTTCCTTGTTTGCATATCCTCTGCTCCTTTGCCTCCAAGCCCGCCCACATGTTAGGCTGGCAGCCAGCTCTACAGCAGCACCTATCACTGGAGGCACAGAAGTGGTCTCCCACTAAACTCATACAGAGGTGGGAAGATAGAGGTTGCAAAGTGTTGGTGTGTGATTATCTCTTTATCTGTGCGGCCCAGGTCAGTGTCCTTAGGTAATGACTTGCTTCATCCTGGATTTTGGAGAGAGCATTGCCCTTCAGCTTTGTGCAAGGGTAGTGATACTGAAGTTGGCAAAAAAAACCCAAAAAAAACCCCCAAAAACAACAACAACAAAAAAAAACTTTCTAACATAATTTGAAATATTAGAAAGCAGGTATTCTTTATTGTAGCACTGGACTCCTCTAGTAAGAATGAGTGTCATGAAACTTTACAACAGGGTATTTATTCTTCATGATCATACATATTCATTGCAGCGTGCTTCCCAGCTACTACATAAACATCACTTTTCCTAGGACTTACCTGCACACATCTGCCTCCTACTGGAAGTCCTCTTATGGTTCTAGAGGGTCATCTAAAGGTGTCTCTGGGAGCCCTACTCATTGAGTGCTTCAATATTACAGGTGACCTTTCCTTGAATCTTTTCTTTGGTCATGTGCAGTTGCTTCTTGTTACATAACTAGCCAAAACACCCACGATATTTCTCATTATCTGTTTATCCATTGTTTCCAGCTGTTTATCATCCTGTATGCATACTTTTACATTCTTTTATCTTTTTTTGCTAGTTAGCCATAAAGCTCTATCTAGCAACTTCAGGGGAAACAAAAATTCCTCTTCTCTGTGTTATGTATCTGTAGCTGCTGCCAGGGTGTGACCAACCCCTCCTGGGCCCATGGTCGATTGTATGTGGTTTATTCAGGGGCTGCCACTCACCTGGCTGAAGGAGTGGTGGGGGTTGTGGAAGTCAATGGAGAACATCGTCCCAACGAATGGCAGTGAGGCTGGGCCCGGTGGGTAATGGCTCCACTTCTTTCTGCGCATCATAAAGTCAAGCAGCAAAGTAAACACTGTAAGAAAAACTGCCAGTACAGAGATGTTGCTCCAGATGGATGACAGCTGGGACCCCAGCCTCAGGAGCAATGGCATTTTGTAGCCTGTCTACTGCTTGATCGTCCTCCTTTGACCAAAGACTGTTGCTGCCTCCTTTTGCCTTTTATCTTCTCCTCTCTCTCACTTTCTTGACCTAGCAGCTGCCCCTTTCTCCTTGCTTCCTCCTCTTCCCCACACTGCCTTTTTCTCCTGCTCCTCTCTCCCTGCACTTGCTGGCTTTTGAATGTGAAACTTGGCTCAAACTATAAGCTCCTCCTCTGCTCAGTTCAGCCTTAGGGGAGTGGCGATGAGGTTAATCCCCCTTCCCTCCCCCAGCTTCTTCCTCAAAGCCGGAGCTCAGAGGCATTTGTTGCTGTTGAAAGTGGTGGCTGGTGCTAATAATGCCCTCAGTGGGGCAGGGCTGGGTGAACCGTGGGTGTTTGAGTGCCTTCCCTCACAGACAAGGAGAAGTTCACAAGCAACTAGTCTTGCTGCATTCTCATGTGGCGATTTGGAAAACGTTTGTTTAAATGTGTGTCACCTTGTTACTACACTCAAGTCAAGGAAGAAGCAGCTCCTAAACACAGATCATACAGGTTTCTGTTTGCAGGCTAAGGATAGGTTCCATTGTTTTATAAATGGTAGAACTTAATTTGAGATTTTCTTATTTGTGAAATATTATAAATCTAACTAGAGCCAGAATCACACTGGTATCAAGAAATCCCATGTATGTGAGCTATGTATGTCACAAAAGCACAACTGCCTGGAGCCTGGCAGCTCAAGATAAAGGTTCATTTGCACACGTTTAGAAACAGGTTTCAGTGGAAGTCGTGTTTCCTCTCTCATCATGGACTCNTTTCATACGGCTGTAAATCAATAAATTCTCTTTATTGATTAAAAATTTGGCTATTCATTTATAACACATTGGAACTTGAGGAAGTTCAGGTTAGATCAAACATTTCCTTACAGAAAGTACTTACTACAGAAATTAGCTTAAAACAGTCACCTGAGATTTTTAAAAAAAATTATGTTTCTAGGATTAAAAATTTTTATCAAACTCCAAATGTCAGTCAGCACAATGATCCCAGCTTTTGTAGAACACAGCTCAGCTACAAGGAAGTCATATATATTACAAGGTGCCTCAAATATCCAGCCTTTGGGGCAGCAGTAATGCCAACACAATTATGGAGTCAGTCAAAGTATTTCCTAAAGCAGCACAGCTTTGTGTTCCTGGCATCTCTGCCATTGGAGATCAATTAACCTTGCTCTTAGGACAGTCAGCTCTAAATTAAAAGAAGCAGTAAACCTGTTCAGGGTTTGTCTCAAGTAGTTTTAAACAAATGGAAACAACTGGGGTATTTACCGGCTCCCACACAACTACAGAATTGTGATTTCCTTTGAGTTACAGAGACATGCTGGGGTAGTTCACACACCTGGAGAGCTGCCACAATGGGCACAGTGCCTTCAGCAAGAACAGGCTGGAAACAGTGAGGAGTGGTTGCGTGCTGTGGAGTGCCCTGAACTTGGCCATGGGAGAGGCCATCTGAGTGCCTGTGGACAAGGAGAAAGTGGCAAAATGCTGTGGGCAGTATTGTGCCAGGCAATCACTACAGACTTCCTGGGAAAGGAGAGAAAGTCAGTAGAGCCATCCCACACAATCACAGGACTTGGGGCTAACTCACAGTGTGCTTTAACTGAAGGGCTGCATGGTCAGGCACAATCTGGGTGTTTTCTTGAGTGTGCTTAAGACTGCTTCATGACATAGGTGATTGATTAGACAACTGAAGAGATGCTGTGCTGGGTTTGCTGTTCAAAATAGAAAGAATTGGTTCAGGATATCATGGTCAAGGATAAGTTTGTCTGCAGTGACCATGAAACTGTGAAATACTAAATCCTGTAAGAAATCAGCAGTACAAACAGCATTACTGCCCTTACGTGCAGGAGAGCAGGTTTCATTTCACCCAGGGATCTCCTTGGGAGGATCTCAAAGGGAGTTGCCCTGGAGAGTGAAGGGGCCCAGAAGAGCTGGTTGCTCTTTGAGGACAACCTCCTCATAGGATGAGATCACTGTAAAGCCTTTAATACCATTTTCTACAGTATTTTTGGCTAAATCAATGACATACAGACTTGCAGGATAGCAGATAAAGTGGGTGGATGATTGTTCAGATTGTGGGGCTAAAGAAGTGGGATAAACAGTACAGAGTCCAGCTGGTGGATGATCACCAGTGCCATCCCTTAGGTGTCTACACTGGGGCTGATAAAGCTTAGGTTATTAACAACATGGCTGATGGGACAGAGAGTACTCTTGGTAAGTCCAGCCTGGGAGAGCTACCAGAGCTGAAGCCTGTTTGCGGTGTAGCCTGGGAGTTTGTTGGCTTTGAGTACCCACCACATTTCAAATAGCTCTAGTATGAAGTCTCAGAAGACAGCTGCGACAGCTCCCTACTCAGTGGGCTGGCTTGAGCAGGAGATGGTTGAATGATAAAAGGTGATCAAGGACTTCCTCCCACACTGATTTTCATGACCCATGCACTCAGATGACAGTGGAAAGATGGGAAATCTGGTCCCAAGAATGTCAGTGGACATGCCCTCATCATCCCACAAAAGAATGTTACCGTACCTGTTTCACTTTATTTTGAGTTCAACCCTTAGGAACTTCAGCTGAAAAATATCCACCTAGGTCCTTTCAGTTTTGTTTACCTTGGCTTAAGCCAAAGGCTGTTGGACTCACATCATTCACCTGTGGTGTCTACCAAGGGTAGTTGATCATAATTCAGGTAGTGGATTTAATTTTAATGAATATCACCCTGGAAGGCCATCAGAATAGGAACTCTCCAACTACTCTGCTTCCTGTGGCTCAGCCTTGACATAAAGTGACAAACTTGCAACCTGAGAAATGCATCAACTTAAGGAAAAAAAACCTACACTGACACTGACATCCCAATTGACATCTTTCCAAGAGGTCACTTGGTAAAGGATCTTTTCCTGCAAACTTGACAGCTCCTCCACTTTTGGCTAGGAGCATAGATGGCCAGTCCTGCAAAGGAGTGGAACAAGTCCTGTAGTTTCATAATTTAAAAAGAACAGTTTTCAAAGCCAGCAAAGAAACAGTAGACAACTGTCGCTGTTGGATACGAAATAAAGATGCTTGACTCCAGTTCAAAGGCAGAAGAAGATCAGAAGGCTTTATTTACAATTCATCCAGCCTTTTTATAACATGCTGCGCTGAAAAGGCATATTATTGGTCCATAGAATGGACATCTCTCTCCTTTGGTTAAGTAACAGAAACAACACCTGGGAGAGAGGTTGTTATAAGAAAGTATTTTTTACTTAAAATGTTATGAGAAGAATATAGTTATTTACAGAAACTCTCCTTGAAGGAAAGACTCTCCCAAGAAATCTTCCCTTGGGAAGAAAATCGGCCACTGACAGGCTGAAAACCTTTCAGAAATATCAGGCCCACAGACAACAAATCTCTTTCTGACAGAGAGAAAGAGAAAAGGGTAATTATCCATCTGAAGAATGAAAGATGCTAATTTGCATTTTTTTCCCAATAAAGTAATATTTTGAGCAATTTTCAAGTCAGGGAAAAAACCCTCCAAATCCATACATATTAATTTTAGCTAACTGCTGCCCTGCTGTGCTGGGTGCATGTCTTTGACTGTGCACAGTCAATTTAGAGACAAGCTAAGTGAAATTACAGAAGTTGCATGCAGACATCACCATTCTTTGAGTAAAGACACCGAAATACAAACAGAAAGGCAGTTTTAAGGAAAAAAACCAACTTATTAATATTGCAAAGCAAAGCATCCAGAAGGATTTTTTTAGGCAATTTTAGTTGACCCTTTTTATCCATATTGTCCATAAGATCATATTTAATTATAATTACATGCTATATTTCTTTTTTGAGGGAATCTCCTTTATTCAGTGCACAGAATAGATGATGATCACTTACTAATCTGGCTTTAATTACAGCATTTTTTTTCAAAGTCTATTTTGCCACCTACTGTTCACAACCTACCCATAAAGGTGGTTTAGGTGGGCTTTTCCACAGTGGTCATCACTGCCTGCATGGGTGAGGAGCAGGCATTTGTCCCCAGAGCATCCCTCCGAGATGCCACTAATGGAGACAAATTACTTTCTAAGTGTTGGTACCCCAGAGCAAAGTCTAGAAGGTGCCACACATGGCACATGCCCAGCTCCCAGCTGAGGCTGCAAGCAGCTTCTGCAGATCTTCCCGCAAGATGACAACTTTGGCACCCTGGACATGGAGGTCACAGATTAATGCCTGTTTATGAAAATGGCTGTTTCAGTAATTACCCAGCATCACATACTCCTCTTTCCATAAAGGTGGGGTAAAACCCTTCCAATGGCCAAAGAAACACTCTTCCTTCCCTCCCTCTTTGCTTCAAGCCTGGAGCCAACCAGGAAGCACTGGTCACATACCATGAATATTTCCATGAGCTTTCAGAATTTTTTTGGCCAAATCCCAGCAGGGTGATTGCTTTCCCCTTAACACCTCAGATGTAGATGGACCCAAATGTGAGCATGCAGGGTCCAGCTAGCTC
>VZUA01074524.1:20836-32194 GCA_013401035.1 Horornis vulcanius | reverse complement strand
TTTTTGTACTACTACATTTGTATTTTCAATATTTCTAGTAAAGAACAGTTGTTCCTATTCCCATATCTTTAGCTGAAAGACCCTAATTGCAAAATTATAATAATTTGAAGGGAGAGGGTTTACATTCTCCATTCCAAGGGGAGCTCCAGCTTTCCCTGGTGGACACCTGTCTTTCCAAACCAAAACAGCCTCAAACCAGTGGTCAGGAGCACTGACCATTCAATGATCATTTCCCCAGAGTGATAGTGGTGAGATGCAAAAGCTCAGGGGAGTCTACAAAACATCAAAAATACTCCCAAAACCATGCTCATGTCTCTCCTGACACCTGCAGGTCTTTTTGTTGAAGTGATGGGATGGATCTGCAGACACTGGCCATGATATAATCCTTTCTTGGGAGGCAGAACTGATCCTGACTTTCTACTTGAAAGGAAAATTCAAATAATTGACTAAAAATGCAATGCAGGCTTCTGCAAGCTTCTCCAATCCCACACCCTGGTCTTGGGACTGATGGGAAAAACATCATTGCTGGATTGGAAAATTTTAAACAAAAGTGGGGCAAAGAAAATATTTCACATCTGGCTTTGAGACACATTTAAAAATAAACTTTGAACCCCCAGACATGGAGATTGAAGTAAAATACCAACTCCCTTTCCTCCTGCACTCAAATTGGGAGATATTGATGGCTTAAAGACCTTGTCTTAATTTTCTCCATGACTAATCTATTCAGTTTTCACTTAAGGAACCCTCTGTGGTATAATGAGACAGCTGTTGCCTTCTATCCCTCCCCCAACTCCCCCAGCTAGGAAATTAAATTTAAAACCACTGCTTTAAATAGGCCTGGAACTGTTTCATCTCTTCTTGAGCTGCTCTGGGAGCTTCTTATCCATAAGTGCAGGTGTCAGGTCAATCAAAATTCACCCAGCTCTTCAGGTCTGCCCAAGTCAGTGATTTGTAAGGAAATGGAGAGATAAAACTTATAGATCTCACCCCTGTGGGTTGAGTTGGGTTTATTGGTTATTTTTTTGTTTGTTTCTAAGTGGTGGATGTGTTTGCTTTGGGGTTTTAAGGTAAATAATAGGATTCTAGACTAGGTTGTATCAGGATAGAGATAAGGAATGATTTTTTTTTTCATGATGAGGGATCCTAAAGGACATCTAATTCCAACCCCCTGCCATGGGCAAGCTTCCACTATCCCAGGTTGCTCCAAGCCCCATCCAACTTGTCCTTGAACACTTCCAGGTCTGGAACAGCCACAGCTGGGAGTCATGAAATTGCCTCTGTTTGGTTACTCCAAACTGCTGTGGACTAAAACCTGGTGTCTGTTATTGGCCTCCACAGTGAGATCTGCTGGCTCAGAGTGGACACTGCGTGTCCCAGGGCCACCAGAGAGGGTGGCAGAGCCATCCTCCCCCTGCAGGTTTGGAGATTTGGTCTCACAAAAGCACTTCAGACAAAGGTGTCTTGGCAATTGCTCCCCTAATGGCTCTGCAATTAGCAGCTGCAGGCAGAAAATGAGAGGCATTTTAATGTAACTGGGGAAGACATTCCTCTGCTTCTTGCTCTGGTTGGGAGAAAATCACATGGACAGTAACAGTTTCTGCAGACTGCCCTTTTATGAGGACAGTGTGGTTTAGGCTCTCACCTGAGCCCCCCTTTCGTGCTGCTCCCCTCTCCTGCTCCTGCATTTCCCTTCTCACTCACTTTTAACTCCCTTTGATCTCTCTGCAGTGTCTCCTAGCCTGTGTAGGCTCAGTCTTCAGCTTAAACCAAATCAGCTCCATTAAAACAAATCTTGCTTAAAGCAAAGAAATACAGAGCACATGGGAGAGTCAGTGTCCCTGCCTGTCCCTAAATTTCTGAGGGGCTGGTTGGAGATTTTCTGGGTCAAGGAGCCGTCCCTTTTCTGTACATGCTTAACACCCATCCCATATTCACCTATCCTTACCCTAAGAAGTTCAGAGCATCTTCTGCAGAGCTCCTCACCCATCAGATTCTCCCAGTAACTCTGGCAACACCAGGGGCTGCTTCAGGCAGCTGGAAAATCTACTCTCTCAGAATAAAACATAATGAAAAAAAAATTAAATTGGCTTTTCACTGGCTTTTTGAGCTCTCATTTGACTATTGTATACCAAGAAGGGACCCAGTCAGCCCAGCAGAGGCCCCAGATCCATGGACAGCTATATTCTAAAAATTACCCAGACATTACATTGCATATTTTATGCCATATTTTTACTGACCAAGTCCTTCCTTATTCCATGTCCTTATGGCATTTCCTTATGGCACATGGAAATCATTGGTGAACATTACAGAACATCTGGCGTTGCAATCATATCAATCACTGCAGCCATGATTTACCTGGAAGGTCACCACATCTGTAGAAGGACACAGGGGAGGTTTTGGGGGGAAAATAGGAAGGATTAACTTCCTGAGAAATGTCTTCTGCAAATAAAGCCAATGAAATTACACTTTGGTACATTTGAAAGGGGGGGAAAAGGGCAGAGACAAGAGGATGCACGTAAAATGAGGGAGGTAGGCTGAGAATGGCTCTCTCTGTCTCAGACAACAGGAATGAGACAGATATTCAATGCAAAGGAAATCTCTTGTCTTCCAAAGTGTAATTAGACTGAGGGACTCATTTCCATAAGATGTCAATGAGGCCAGGAACTCAGCCAGACACAAGGATGGCTTGGACATTTATGAGGATAACCCGAACATCTGAAGTTGTAACAGCTGATATAAAATAAAAAACTCTCAGGAGGGATCTAACATCCTATGCTTCAGACTTTAAATTAATCTCTTAGTTATGAGGAGCATACCTTTCTATGGGAGAACAAATTATTTTCCCTCTGTCTTGGAGTGTACCAACACTTTTCTTTGAACCTGCTGCCAATGACCTCAGCCAGGAGCAGTGTCCTGCTTTGACAGCCCAGATGCCTGGGTGCTGGGAGAACCCCTGTGTGAAGGGGAAAAGATATCCCTTAATTATGTGCATTTGATGATCTAGCTCAGGGGCCAAAATGAGAGCAGAAGGCAAAGTCTGCACAGGAAGGTAAAACCTTGCTGGTCCCAACTCACGTTTTTTGTACCCTGGGGTTCTTCACCCTGAATTCTCTGTGTGGGCCAGAACAGCAGGGATGTACCCTCAGCCCATGAGGAACACATCACTCCACCTTGGTTATCCTGTTGTATCCCCACTCTGGACACCCAGGAGTGCCCTCACTCCCTCAGTCCTTCCAGCCACCAACCCTCTTTGCTTTTATTCTGCTTCTGCATTGCCATCCCCTGTGCTCCCTTTCCAGTTTTAAAGGTTTATGGCTGGAGATGGAGCATTACTGGTGTGAACTCTGTGGATAGATCAGCCAGAGAGTTTGCACTGAACACGGGGATTTTACAGGCCAGGAATTTGGAGACCAGTGTGTCTCATCATGAAAATCTGTGCTGTGGTGTGGAAATCAGCCTCATCATTAAAATGTGCTAATCAGTTCACTCCTTCCAACCTGGAGCAGGTCTTTTACCTGTGATTGAGGTGGGTTGGTCTGTGGCATCCCTTCCTTGGCAGGAGGGAGCAGGAGTGTTCATGAGCTGGGCTTTGCTGCTGTTCCTTGGGTGAATTTGAACAGCAAAACATCCTGGGATGAGAGAGATCCGTGGTGAGGCTGCTGTAGGTCCAAACAT
Organism: Horornis vulcanius; assembly: GCA_013401035.1. Taxonomy (NCBI): domain Eukaryota; kingdom Metazoa; phylum Chordata; class Aves; order Passeriformes; family Scotocercidae; genus Horornis; species Horornis vulcanius. The sequence continues at coordinate 28,519 of VZUA01074524.1, read as the reverse complement.
CTCCCACTCCAGGTATCTGCATCCATCAAGCCTTGGGATTTCATTTCTCACATTTCCTTTGTCCAAGCTCTCTCTCCCCTTCATGTTCCTGAGAGCCCAACAGCATCAAGGAGCAATTTTTGATGAACTGCTCATTTCCCAGTGGAAAAGGCCAGGAGCCCACATCCTTGGTTGGATGATGGGAATCTTTAGATGTATTCCAGCTACAGAAAAATGAAAATGTCCTTTAGATCAGGGTAACTAATCCTGCTTATGCTGTAAAGCCCTGGATGAACAGTCGATTCTACTTTCTTGTCAGATCCTAATCTGACATGCTGATAATGAAGAAAGGGAGGAGAAATCACAGGGAGGAAATCAGGAGGAAAGCTGTGTCATCAGGGAGGGGTGGGGGATTTGCAGGTCAGGAGGGGAAGGGGAAGGGGGAAAGGGAGGGAGCATGGACAAGCTTTAAAATTAAATTGAATATTAGGAGCTGGAAAATCTAATGGAGACAGGCTGCCCTGAAAGCGATACAGGCTGGAGATGGAGACAGACAAAGGATGACAGGGGATCAGTTTAAGCATGAAAGAATAGAAAGGAAAAGAATAATAATGTTGGCTTGTAAGGCTGAGATCAGATTATAGTTTCCTCCAGTGAATTAACTCTCCCCTAATGTAGTGCAGGGGGCTTTGCAGAGCGGGTGAGATCCCCCTGTTGGGTGGCACTGGGACATTAAACTGAGATGTGTGTGTGTCTCTTTATAACCTGGCCATGTTAAATCTCCCAGAGGGCACCCATGCCTGAGGCATGCTCTGGGTATTCTGTGGGGAGGGAGATGCCAGAGGTGTTTGGGGTTTGGAGGAGGCCACGCAGTGAAATGGATCCCTGTGTTTGTGTGAGGGAGTGACGTTAAATTTTGCTGTGTGTTTGTGTCAGCCAGAGTCACCTTAAGGTCCCAAGCTCTCTCCTCAGGGTGGGGCTGACAGGGGGCTGGGGGTCCCACGGTCTCCAGAAGCTGCTTGCCCATCCCCAGCAGGTGAGATGACCCAGCACTGGGAGGGAGGAGGCAGCTGGAGATCAGGAGAGAGGTGTGGGATCTCTCACTTCTGCTGTTCCTCAATGGAGTGAGCAGAGTTGGAGAAATTGGGGCATTGGACAACCCAGCTAACAGCAACAGCATCCTCTCCTTTGTGGAGATTTGGCTGGGGGACAGGAGCCTGGATGAAAGCCAAAATGATTTTTTTTTTTTTCTCAACCATATTCATGAGTGTCAGAGCCAGCAGAGCCCAGCTTTGTTGTTGTTTCTCCAGCTCTCTAGGATCTTAGATCAGGATGACAGTGGGATGAAGTCCAGCTCAATAGGCAGCCTTCCCTCTCTCCCTCCTGCCAAATCTTCTCATTTGTTTTCTTGTGGCTGTAGCCTGTTAATCCTGCCCAAGCAGGATTAGCTTGATTTGAGATTATCAATGCAAACACCTGAGCTCTCCCAGTGGTTATTTGTTACAGGGGGACAAGTAGAAGCTTTCATCTTCATGAGACCTGCTAGGATCCCTCTCCTTAGTGCTCCCAGACCATCAGGTGTGAATGGAAAAAACTTTTAATCAAAGAGGAAAAGAGGAAAAGAGGAGAGGGGGTCACAGGACTCAGGGAAAGACAAATGCAGGGATGCTCAAAGAGATGGAATGAGCTCTCCATAAGGAGTAAGAGTATCACCTAGGATGCTGCAGAGATGACTAGGAAGGCATGAGATGGAATATATAAAATCAAGAGTGTCAAGGAAAGGATGAGTGGATAGTGGTTGCTCATGGACTTCTCCAGAGCAGGAGCTTGAAGGTCCCAGAGAAAGTGCAATCAAGCTGTGGAGTTTCTTGCCATGGATATATAGTTGGTGCTCAGAGTTAATGAGGGTTCAGGGAAGAGCAGAGAAGTTCAAAGAAAAATCCAGACAGTGTTATTAAATTCAGGGAGAATTTATGGAAGTCCCTGAGTCTCAAATGGCTGGAGGCAGGGAAAGTACCAGGGAGGAAACTCCACAAATCCTCGCCTTGTCCTTATGCATTATTCATATGCCTGTAGCTACTTTTGGAGAACAACCTGTGGAGCTGCTCTGCCACGGGCAGGGACACTTTCTAGTGTCCCAGATTGCTCCAAGCCCTGTCCAACCTGGCCTTGGACACTTCCAAGGATCCAGGGGCAGCCACAGCTTCTCTGGGCACCCTGTGCCAGGCCCTCACCACCCTCACAGGGAGGAATTTCTTCCTAATATCCGAATCTAAATTTCTTTCAGTTAAAAACCATTCCCCTTTATCCTATCACATAAAAAGTCTCCCTTCCTCTTTTTGATAAGCCCCTTTAAGCACTGAAAGGAAAACCTTGGATGTCTGAGAAGAGTTAAGGTCACAGTTTTCCTTCCTTAGATCAAACCTGACTAAGCGTGAGTGGTGTGACAGCACTTGAAACCAGAGCAAGGCTTGGCTTTTCCCCATGGAAACACAGATTGTGGATGGCAAAGAGAAGCTGTGACTCCTGCAGTGGGGTTTTTGTGCCTTCTTTGTGGCCCTTGTCTCCTCTGTATTCCAAACACAAAGCAATCCCCAGTGTGCTTCAGATAAGGGCAGGCCCATCCATACTTGGGTGACTCCTTGTTGTGATAGTGACACACCCAATCCAACTTTCTTCAGCATCTGCTGGACAGAATGCCCAAGAAATGCATTGTCCTCGGCAGTGCAGCCCTGGGATAATTAATCCTGTCATTTGTGCTTATGTGAAGTGCTTTGTTCCACCAGCCTGAGGCTCAGGCCTTTAGGATTGTTTCTTTCTGGTCATTTCCTCCCAGATCCCTCTATCTTCTGGGAAAGGTGATAAACGACTCCCTGCTAACCACTCTCTCTGCATTTCTGCAGCACCTTGTGGAAAAGTTATCACTGGAGGAACTGCAGATGATGCTGAACTTCAATTAGGCCTCAAATTAGTTGTGCAGGGTGACATTTTCCAATCATGCAACATTAGCATCCTCCCTAATTATGAAAATGTAAAGCTAACTTCTGTTTCATAATAAATTAGGCTTGTTCCCTCTCTATCTAAAACACACAAGCCCTCACACAGCACAATCTCCAGCAGGTCTTCTCTTCCTGTTTTGCTGATGCTCAGGGGCAGACTGAACCCCAGTGAACTCTAAAGGTCAGGAATGATGTCTGATCAGTGGGCAGGGGAAGGGAGATCAGCAAAAAGATGGAAAAAAGGCACTGAAGGAATGGGGCTTTATCAGTGCTGGGCACTGCCTTGGGTGCTCTCACACCCAAACCAGCATCTTTCTTCAAGGAGTAGGGAGAAGGGGCAGGAGGAAAAATCCTGCCCTCTCCCTTCTCCACTGAGCTTTGGCATCTCAGGTCTGTTCAGCCCATTTGTCCAGCCCTGAGAGAGGCATTGGAACCTCCTTTCCATCAGTGCTGGCAAATCCATAAGGGAGCAAGATTGCAGCTATGCTACCACACACCTGATCCTATTTATCCCCAGCAAAACCAGGCAGTAGAGCATGCAGGTGAAAGGACATAAGAAAAAAAAAAAATAGGAGCAACCATGATGAGCTTTTTGATCAGAGAACAGTTTGTGTAAACACCACAACTACTAAAGAATAGAAAAAAAAGAGAGGGATTTTTCTTGTACAGTCAGAGATTTAGAAGAAAGGTCTTTTTTGGAGCATTTCCACAATGGTTGGTGTGTCTCTATTTAAGAGACCACTTAGAGCTGTTCATTGTGGTTTATGCTGGAAAAGGGATCAGGAGCTACCAGGCTCTGGCCAGAGAAGTTTTGCAGCACTGCTGTGTGTTTCCTGGAGATCAGCAGACGCTGTTGAAAGTAAGTGAAGTCACCTTTGTGCAAGGTCTGGGCCACAGATCTTTCACCCCTCCACATATCCCAACCTATTCTGTGTCACTAAAAACAACGGGGCCTCCACAAACAGCCTGGAAACTGCTGGATTTTCAGCCTGGCTGAGTTTAGTAGGTTCAAGTAATGCTAAAGATGCCTGAAAAAACAAAGCAGCCAATTATTGCATCTCTGCATCAGAAGGAACAAGGAGCTGCAGAGAGTGGCTGACAGGCAGCTAAATAATGCACTAACGAGCAGGATGGCTGGAATCTGTCACAGCACTAACGAAGGTCAGGATAAGACACCTGCATATTTTAAGGAGTGAGATGTGTGCATCTGAAGATGCCCAGATGTGATATTTAAAGAATAGAGATCATAAACTAAGGGCAATCTCTGCTGCAAACTGGAGCTTGGGGTTGCACAGGATACATGGATAAAAGAATTAAAAACAGTTTAAGAACTGGAAGTGGAGAAGGAGTCTGTGGAGAAGCTGGAGAACCAGTAGCTTCTGGAGTGAAACTAATCCAAGGGAGAAGCTGATTCTGCTGTGGAGAAGCCCCCACAACGTGGATGAAATTTTCCAAAAATGAGAAAGAGAGGGAGCACTCAGCTTGCCATGCAGGGAAAGGGGAGCAACTGAAGCAGAGAAGGGGATTTGCAGTATCAGAGTAACCTAATTCACCATGAGAACACTGCAGAGGCACTTAAATAGGGCAAGGGAAAGCACTGTGTAAGCAAACTCACTGCAAAGCCCAGGGAATGCTGGAAAGCACAGAGAGTGGGCTGCAAACTGCAGCTTCTCTGCTTTCAGCTGCAGTTTTCGTTTGAAGGCTCATTTATTGCTGCAAAAGCAAAAGCAAAAGCAAAAAAAAAAAAAAAAAGAAAAAAAGAAAGAAAAACAAAACAAAAAAAAACCGAAAAAAACCCTAAAAATTAGGCTAATTTGGTTCAGTAATCAGTTAAAAGCTAAGCCTCACCTTTAGGAGCCCAGGATGTGAAAGGGGCAGTGTCCTCCCCAAAACTATCTGCAAAAGTGCTACAAGTGCTGTTGGGCATATCCTGTGGTCCTTGTGGTTCTGAATATCCAATTCTCAGCACAGCCACGGCTCTGAGTGCTCCTTCTCAATCCCACGAGCTACACATAAGTAAAAACCCAACAATATAACAATAATGCAATAATAAAGCAAAAATTTACGGGGACTTGATGGAAGATTTGCTCCTTTCAAACATCAGGATGTTTCCTCTGCCTGTTCCTTTCCCATGCTCTGAAATAATCTGATTTTTTTTCTGCCACAGTGGGTTTCTTTCCTATTTTTTTTTTCCCCCCAATCAATTCAATTGCTGCAGCGAGCCCAACAAGCATTTTGAATAATGAGTTTGTTTTCGGGGTTGAAGGGTTTTGCTTGCTCATCCTGGCTTTGGAGAGAGCTGCCTTTGTGTTCGCAATGCCAAAAGGGAGCCGGGGCTGCAAAGCACACGAGGAGGGATCAATACTTTAAATGCATTAACACTGGTGAGTTCCAAATGAAGTTAGTGGCTGCTGAGCATCACTGATTTCACAGTAAGTCTCCGTTCAGTTGGTTAATTTTTCTGAAGGATCAATGCCACAGCTGATGGTTACTGAAGTTTCTTCCTCCGCCAGGCACAAGGGGGTTTTGAAATGAGCTCTACGGGGGATCACAAACCAACTCGTCCGTGTAAATAAGAGGAGCATGGGTAATTCTCTTAATCTGTCAAGACCAGCATGGCAAAGACAGGAATCATAAAACCTGAACTAAACCAGCTTCGAATTTTGGAGCTAAATTTCACAGTTCCTCTCATTGTCCGGGGTCAGTCGGAACCGCTGGGATCGACCTCACCAGAGCTCTCAGGGAAAATGGACTTGAAAGCCACGACTTCCATCCAAACAGAATGCAAATTTTGTGTACAATTCTTGCAATATTGGGTCTTTCAGGATCCTAAACTCCTCAGGCAATCTCATAGAGGTACAGTAAACTGATGCCTTTATTCCATCAATAAACTCCATATTGATCTCTTTTTTTCACTGGGGTTGGAGTCAAGTCTCCCTCACAGAATTAAGCTGTCCATAGGCAGAGTGCAAGATTCCCACTCCAAGGAAATGGGAAAGGGGATGGAAACATTGGTGGAAGAATGCAGGCAATGGTTTAAGGGGAGATTGTATGTCAGGAGGAGAAGGAGACCCAAGGTCTGGAGGGAAAGAAAAGGCAACAAAGCAACCAATGTGGAGAAACTTTGATGGGACAGAAACTTGGGGGAGCATTGGAAAAGGAAATGGAGAACAGAAAAATAAATCCCTTTTTAGGGATATTTATGCACATCAGCTAAACAGACCCACCGGTCAAGACTCAAAGAACCCAGGAAGTCAGTGTGAGGAGTTGCACTTGGAGCCATGTGGTGATTAAGCTAATCTAGACAATCTGAGGGAGGGTTTAACTCCATCACTCCCAGGTTAGTCAGGAGGGCTCCATCACAGCTCCATATTTATCATGGATTTGAGTCTCAGTCATGTAAAGGACAGGAATGCTCGGCACAGAATTCCAGCTGAATTCAGGGCCTTAAAGACCTAAGCCTGTACTCACCACAGCTCCCCTTTTAGGTATCTGAAGAACTTTTCATATCAGTTTTCAGACCAAAAGAGAAGGAGATCTACCAAGGAACAGATCAGTGGAAATGTCCACCCACAGCTGACCTAGATACAAAGCCTTGTCATTGTTCTGATTTGATTTTTTGCTTTATTCTTGCTGATTGCCACAACTTCAAGCAGACAAAATTCCTACCTTCACCTGGAGGCGATTGCTACCTTGCTGCAACCTTCACATCTTTTTTATCTGCCACAGGGGGTATCATTCATATCATTACCCTGTCATAAGAAATATGATTCTTTCTTGTAACCTTGTTCTGGATTCCCCAGCCCTGGTGGTGCTCCAGGCAATGCTGGGAAGGGTTTGGAGCAACCTGGGATAGTGGAAGGTGTCTCTGCCCATGGCAGAACTGGATGATCTTTAAGTCCCCTTCCAACCCAAACCGTCTGTGATTCCATAATTTCCAAAGCCAACACATACAAAAGTTATGGGGTAAAATCCTTCTTAAAAAAAAAACAAACAACCAAAAACCCATTTTTAAATAATAACTTAAGCTTTCCATATTTTGCTTGGCTGGAAATGGCATTCCTAGCATTTTATTTTTGCCCTACTGTATCAATGCTTCCAGCATTCTTGCCTTCTTTTTCAAATAGAAGACAAGAATCACAAGTAATCTTGTGAGCCCCGTAAAGGTGGTGGATCTTTAAATAGAGTTGCTTGATGCACTTGAAATTTCTTGACTCAAACAAAAAGAAAAAAAGAAAAAGTAGACATTTTCATGCATATTTGCACAAAAAATCCCCAAAAAAACCACCAACCAAAAGCAGCACATCTTTTATTTTGGGATAGGTGGCCTTAGCTTAAAAAAAAAGGATAATGAGACTTGTGCTAAAATTGGAGAGCTGTCAACACTGTGCATTCTTGCTATACGTTAAAAGTCACTTAGAAAGGATAAGGAACTCAGGCTATTTTCATGTATGCACAGAACAGGTGGGGAATTTGCAAATTGCTGACAACATTTTCAAATTTGACAAATAAAAAAACAGAAACAGAAAACTTTGCCCTACTCCTTCCTTCATTTCCAGAAACTGGGGATTACATGTTAGTTGATTGTTTTCTGGCACTGATATTAGAAGATTTTCAGTCTAAAAGGGAAAATATGTTCTATTACCATCAGCATTAGAGGTGTTAAAGCCTTTATTCATAGACCCACAGGATCACAGAATGGTTT
>VZUA01074524.1:4324-17444 GCA_013401035.1 Horornis vulcanius | reverse complement strand
CAGTTCATCCTGATTTTCCTCCCCCCAAAGCCAGGAAAGCATCACAGGTAGAGAACACTGAGGTTAAATAAACAAGGTGCATCCTGCAGGCTGGGAAAGCAATCCACTCCTTTAGCCACAAACTGCCTTCTCCTCCCTACTTTAGGTGATAGCCAAAGCCTGGATTGCTCTTTAAAATATTTAACTGGGGGAAATAATTTGTTTCCTTCAATCTGTTTATACACAGAGTATTTTTATTTTTTTTTTAATATTAGAGAAATCAGGACATTTTTCCCTGCAGCAGCTGCACTTTGGTTTATATTAGAGAGAGACTGATAACTTTACAGAACAGCACTCACAGCCTTTCTCTGAAACCTCAACACCCACTCACTCCAGAGCCAGTCCCTGCAGAACAAGGGAAGATTTTCAAGGCTGGGGATGGCAAGGGAACACTTCTGGTTGTAACCAGAGCAGGGCTTCCCTTCTCTCACTTGTGGAAAGGATGGGTCATGGAGGTTGTCTGGGGGAATGCATAAAAATTAATTCAGTTTTTGGACAAACTTTGGGAGCATGACTTAACCCAGTCAAACAGTCCTAAAATCTCAGTTCTCCTCTGACCACATGATCCTTCTAGCTGCAATCAGGAATGGTTCTCCAGTGCCACCCCACTGCAAAAGGATCCAAGCCAAGCTCTCAGGCCAGGATTTGGGCTGCCAGGTAATTTATCCTCCTCTTGCATGAGGATGTTGGTTCATCAACCAACTCAAATGCATTAAGGGTGCTGCTGGGAGGATAAATCCAAGTGGAAGGGGAGGACAGGGTGATCTGGCCCCTCTTAAGCTCCTGTAGCCTGAGCAGAAACTCACTCTGCAAAAACATGCAGATTTGGGGAATCCCTGACAAAAGAGAGGGGATGCAACCCTAGGCTGGTCTAGCATGGGAATGGGCACTGCTGGGACTGTCCATGAATTTGTAGAGGATAAATGAGAAAGCTGGAGGGATCTTTGTGTCCAGAGCTGGTGATTCCAACACATTCTGTGTCACCAGGGCTCCTGCACCACACCTCCAACACTGCAGTGTGGCAGAGGGGAGGGCAGGAGGGGGAAGAGGGAGAAAATGGAAAGAGCAGCACAGCTCCCTGGGCTGGCATTTTAATATTGAAAGGCTGTGAAATCTAATAAGAGCTACAAGGGAGGGTGATGCATATTTTCCTCGTGCTAGGATGAAATTGGGATTCAATAACTAAATGTGACAAAATATGCAATTTCCCATAGATTTCATGCAGCAGGGCGCTTCCTGTGTAATAACCTTAAACCAGGATTTTTTTCCCTTAGCCCAACGAAGATCTCTTGCCTCCATCTTATCTGTGTAATAGTTCACCCCCATGAAGTACAGGCTGCCACTTTAGCTGTGCCTTATCACTGCCTGTTGGCACATGGCGAACAAAAGTTGTTTTTTTTCCCCCTTTTCTTCCCCATTAATGATATCTTCCTGCTTCTTCCTGTGAGAAATAAGCCTGAGCTGTGAATCGTGGGGGAAGAGTAATTTTTAGTTGGCCTCCGTCTCTTTTATGGCGCTGAGGTGTAAAGAGCCTTTGAAATGTGTTTCATTAAGACCTCTTGGAGATGCCTGTTGATTTCAAGGCCATATTGACCATCACAGAGATGGTGGGAGAACTTCAGCAGAGCTGCTCCCATCCCCTGGGGTGAAACCCTGCCCTAGGTGTCATTTTCTAAGTGGGATGACACCTTGGACATGGGCTCATGGCCTCAATCCACACAGTCCGACTTTGGAGTTGGATCTGATTCTGAGGCTGGCTTTGAACGGGGGGAGTTGGACCAGGTGACCTTCAGAGCTCTGTTGCCACCTCAATTATTTCATGGCTTTGTGCACAGTTGTGCCTTAAAACCCCTGGTGTGAAGGGTGAGCTGGAGGTGTGTGTAAATAAAGGGCACAGGGACGTAATCACAAGTGCTCCAATCCCTGCATTTTCACCTCTTATTGCTTGTCAGCAGAAATGGCCTGTCCCTGTAACCCTCCCCTTCCCCAGTTTTGCAGAGTGAGCTTCTCCCACGGGCTGTTCACATGCCCTTAACTCACTGTAAAAAAAAACAACCAACAACTCTTGCTTAACCTCCTAACCGAGCTTTATTCCTGCACCTGCATCCACCAGGACCTGCAGCGTGTTAGCTCGGATTGCTGCCCATTCCTGATCACCTGAAGCAGCCAAGTTAGAAGGGATTATTAATCAATAAACAATCTGCCTTTAATCAAACACCTTTCACTTTGCAGCCCAGGGAGGGCTCAGCACACGGGCAGGAGGGCTCAGCAGTCCACGGGAACTCCTTGAGCTGCCCAACACTTTAATTGCTTGGCGTGGCCAAAGCGAGAGCACCCTTTCTGCCTCCGACCCCAGGAGGCTTTGATTGCCAATCCAGGGATACCCTGGGTAGCTAAAATCTCCCTCCTTTCCCTCTCTGCTCCAGGTGCAGCGCCAGCGTGGCAGGGAATCAAATCCCCCGTTTGAGAACCGCAGTAATAAAATGTGCAAAATGACACCCTCCCTCCTTGCTCACCATCAAAAGGCTCTGTCTTTGTTATTGCAGGCAGTTTGATTTTGTCTTATCGCTTTCCAGCTGGGTATGTGATGATTTTATTGGTGTGCACTCTTACTCTGCCTGCCCTGGCCCAGGCTGCAGATGCAGGTGAGATTTTTTTTTTGCTCTCCTCCAGCCACGCTCCATTAAGAAAGAAAACCACAAAGGCAGTGAGCTAATAAAGCAGCTCCAAAGGAAACCCTGGGTAATTAAAACCTCTGGTAACACCAGCCCGACGTGAGGAGGGTCAGACTCAGCCTCTCCTGTTAATGTTTGACTCGAATTTCAGCTCGGGGTTTGAGTGTCGAAATTTAATGGCCCATCTGATTCAATGGAACTTATTGTCATTGCCAGTTAACTGGGGTTGATATCAAGATAACAGCTTATGAGCAGTTTCTGTGTGGTCCTGATCACTGGTATTGATTTCAATAAGGTGTGGGCTGGATCCCTGACACTCTAATTCTGAAATCAATGGAGCTGGGACGCCTCACTCCGCCTCAGCGCCAGGGAAATCAGGTACATGCCTTTAACAATAAACCAGCCATTTAAATTATTTGTGCAGTCCTTTAGGGAGCTCTGCCAGGCAAAGCAGAGATCCTGCAGATGTAGACAGGGGAAAATATTCAGGTGTCTTGAGCAGAGGAATGGAAGGGAGGGAATTTCGTGATTCTCACTCAAAGCACTGTCTGCTGTGTTTATGGAAGAGCAGTGCGTGAGAGAGTCAAGTAATCCCATCCTGGGGGATGTGAGCACTCAGACAGACCAGCATTCCCATTCATTTGGGATAGGGATGTAGGGTCAAAGGCAAAGTGGCTCTGAGTTGTGAGTCCTGCATGATTATTCACAGCAAATTGGACCTAAAATTGGCCGTGGCATCCCAGCCCCAGCATAAACTTTCCCCAGAGTGCAGGAAATAAAGCAAAGATGTTAAAGAGAAGGGAGAACAGGTAAGGAAGGATCTGGAAACGCACCTGCATTCCTGTTGGAGCACTGTGGTGCAAACTGCAGCTGTGAGGGAAAGACACAAATCCTTATGGAAGTGGAGCCCTGGATGAATGGCACCAACCAAGGGTTCTCTCCAGAAAGTCCAGAAATCCCCTTTTCCCTTTCATCTGATCCAGAAGAAAGCCTGGTGCCTCCAAAGGTCAGTCTGAGAGCCTGCTCCATGGATAAGATGGAAATAAACCTCATTGTGGTGTGATGCCTGGCTCAGGGCTGCCACTTGTCACCAGAGGACACCCATCCAGAACTCCCAGAAAAGGACCTTTAAGGAGAATTGCAGCACAATAAAGAGAAAAACCTCCTGCCCTGAAGTCTGGGAGATGTTTCTTTTCTGACACCCCAGCAGACAGTGATGGCTGCACACTGAGGAGGGAAAAAACTCCTTGTACCCTCTAAACAGGTAAATATTAGCTTAAAGGTGACTCTTTAATGCTTTTTTCCCCCATTTTAAAGTTGATGCAGACTGACAGGCTGGTTGCTGCAAGTCTTGGAGGCACTAAAGAAACTCAAGCTCCAGCAAGTGCAATGGCCTCAGCTGAGGTCTCCAACCTCAGTATCACTCCTTGACCCTCCTTAATTCCTTCTGGACACAGAGAGACCAGATGTAAGCCATGCCCAGTGCAAAGTTCCTCTAAGGGAATGTTGTAAATGTTACCAGTTACAGGTACCCTGCCACATCTCTTGTTATCATAAAGCTTATTTTACTCTACCACTCTTTCCCAGCCTCAAGAACTTCATTAGATTTATCTGGGAGCTGAATTTAAAAACAATGGACACCAGATTTTCACAGGCTCACCTGGTCCTGAATCAAAAAGGCTCCTCAGAGTTTGATCCCTCACTTCCAACTCTGGATTTCCTCACATGGAGATCTTACTGCCATGCCTGTGGCAGTGCTGTAGCCTAATAAAAAAAGCTGGAATTCCCTGATTTTTTGCCTTTTTACCCTCCTTCTCTCAGGAGAACTTAAAATAGCTCTGACAATGTGGCCCATGTGGTGCTGAGGCCAGTATTGATTTATGCAGGGGGAGATAATAATTATTTCTTAAGGTAACGGCAATAGTGAGGTAGCTGTGAGCATGTGGGAAGGACAAACAGCCATGCTTGTTTATTTATTTACTCTCAGAGGCTTCCAGAACAGCTCAGCTCAGTTGGGAAAGCAAAAGAAGGGGTTGCTTTTCCCTTACTCTCCACTCTGGGAATGGCACCTGGCACGAGAACAATTCATCTGTCCATCATTCAGCATCCACCAAGGGAAGAGGTTCTGCAGGAGGGCTTTCAGCTGCAGTTTGGAGGATAATTTGGAAGTTTTGCTTTTCTGCTGCTTTCCCAGCTGCATAGAGGCCTCAGGCATGCAAGTGGAGACGAGGACTTGGAGGATGAAGGAAGGATAAATTCACAATCCCCCGAGCGTGCCCGAATCACTGGACCATCCTTCCCCTGAGTCTGCTCTGCAGAAATGTTCACTGAGCTCTCTACCTCTGATCTCCAGCTGGACACGAGCAGGGTTCTGCAATCTCCCTCTTCCCCTCAGAGATTGCATGTGACTCCTTTATAAACTCCCAGTTTGTCTCTCCGTGCCTGCTCTCGCCCTGATAAATGTTCTCCTCTGCCGAGGAGCCTGCAGTGCTTAACCCACTCCATTACCATTCCCCTTGAAGGTTTACACATTGTTTACAAACAGAATTTCCCCTGTCACTGCCAAAGTGGTGCCTTTTTCCCAAAGCATCAGACAAGGTGATGCTCGGGGAGAGGTGGAGCAACACAGTTATCCACCTTGCCTGGCTCTGTCTGCTCCCTATGGATATGGGAAGCGACACATTTCCAGCAGGTAATTACATGTTGTCATCTCACAGTGCACCGTGCAATGCTCTGTGAGAAACCCTGAAATCCCCTGAAACACGTTTGAGAGAACCAAGCTGAGGTGAGAGCAGTGAAGGCAGATTATTCCACTCTAACCTGGGAATAGCACTCCAAGTGTTACTTCGGATGATCCATAAAGTTTTCTTCAAGGTCCCTAAAAAGATGCAATTTAGGGAAGCAGAGCAAGGAGCAAAACCTCTTTGCATTTAAAATTACAGAACTGCTTAGGTAGGTGGAAAAGACCTCTGAGATCATCGAGTCCAGCCTGTGACTGATCACCACCTTGACAACCCCATGGCACTGAGTGCCAATTTCAGTCATTTCTCGAACATAAAGTGATCCAACATAATAAACCTGATCCAGTTGCAGCCTAAGCCCCATATTTCACGGGACATGGTGCAAATCCAGATGTTGACCTTGATTCTGAAGAGTCCAGGCCATGCCTGAGCAGAACCTTGGCCCCAGATGTTTATCCTCACATCCAAAGCTGTGTTCTGATCTCCACAGCCCCCTCCAGATTTCCCAGTGAGAGAAAAACAGAGTGTGGGGGTGAAATGGCTGCTCTAAGAGGAGGAGCAGGAGATGAGGAGCAGGAAAGGTGAAGCATTTTCAATGAGATTTGCCATTTTCACACACACTCCTCTGAATTCCAGACAGCTCTTCTGGGTGACAGTGTCCATATCCATTGTCATTTGCTGTTTGGGAAGATTCTCACAAAAGGATGCCACTTTAAAGGAATGCTCATTTTCCCAGCAAATATCCACAGATGCATAAAAAGAAGGGCAGCAGTGTGAAAAACACACTGTTTCTCCCTTGATCTCATCTTTCTTCTTCCCTCTCTGAACTTTCAGCCACCCACTTGGTACCAAAAGCACTTTGCCACCACCAGCCCTGAGTGGAACAGCAAGGAAGAATTTGGAAACGACCCCCTGCTTTGAAGCTGTTTCTCCAAACTTGCTGGGAAAGAGTTATAAATAACAATAAGAATTCACCAAAAATCAGAATCCCTTCAGGGACACATGGAAAGAGCTCCATTCATCCCTCTGCCATGAATAATTCAGCCCTCCTGCACTTGGGAAAGATGGTATTTAATGTGCTTTGCAGAGGAGGAAGAGGATGGAGATCAGAGGGGCTGAGGAGGTTGGAGATGGCACTAGGAGGGTTTAGGAAGCCAGGTTAAGGACAACTGGGAGATCTTTGGAAGGGTAGGAAATCTTGAGTAGGATCAGAATGTTCTCAGTTGGCCCATTCCAGGGTGAACAGGTGTAATAAAATAAAAATCCCCACCCCCACTAGCCTGCCTCACACATGGAGAATTGGAGGGAGAAGTTTTTAGAGCTGGAGTTACTGCACTGCAATCATTCCAATAAAGATTCTGCTGGGAAAGACAAAGGGAATTTTCTGGCTTTTAAGCTGAGGGGAGAGCACAGCTCTGCAGAAGACACCTAAGACAGGCTTTTGAAAACAGAACACAGGACGTTTTCCTCAGCTCTGCTGCTCACATCTTTAAGCACAGGATTTCAGCAGTCCCTGCCTTCATTAAACAAGGGAGCATTATTTCCAGTGGTGACAGCTTCAGATTCCCTAATTTTTTTTTTCTCCTGGATGTGGAATTCCCTCTCGTGCCCGATGCTGTTTCACAACGCCGCGCTCATCGCCTCAACTCTCCTGGGCTTTGACAGATGGAATTAGGATACAGCAGCACTGCAGCAAGACTGCAGATGGTTTCAAACAACTGACTTCAGCACCAAAATGCTTGTAATTCCCATTTTAAATGGAGCTGGCTTCCCTGGGGAGAGTGCCTGGCTCTTCTAGGTGTTGCAATGAGTTGAGAGAGAGAGAGAGACACACTCCAACAGCCCAGTGCTAATAAAGAAAATTAGGAGCAACTTGCCCTTTCTGTTGGAGGAAAGCCACGATAGGGGAGAAAATGCCATGAGTTTTCTTAATCTGCAAATTTCACTGAGCTGCACCCAAACCATTGCCTGTTTCTAGAGGTAAAAGTACCCTTATATGAGGTTTTTTTTGAAAAAAGCAACTCTGTCAGAGATTTCCTCGCTGAAAGCCAGGTGGGTATAGCAGAAATAATAACACTAATAGAAAAATAAAAGTAGCAATTGTAGCAGCAATAATAATGTAATAACTCGGCCTCAAACTACAGCCCTTGTTCAGGGAACTGCTCCAGATTGCAGGGGGAAAGGACAGGACTTTTTTTAAGGTGGATTTGGTTTTGATCAGACTGTCTGTGGCTGCTGGAATATTTCTCCTGGCACAAGAAAGGGGCCAGGGCAGAAGAGGGAGCATCTGGGAAGAAGGTGAGCAATGTCCCTGCAAGCACCTACTGTAGCAATGCTTTGTTTAAAAAGATAAGATACATAAATTAGATATCAGGAAGAAATCCTTTATTGTGAGGGTGGGCAGAATCTGGCACAGGTTTCCCAGAGAAGCTGTGACTGCCCCTGGATCCCTGGAAGTGTCCAAGGCCAGGCTGGACAAAGTTTGGAGCAGCCTGGGACAGTGGAAGGTGTCCCTGCCCGTGGCAGGGGTTGGAATGAGATGAATTTTAAGGCCCCTTCCAACCCAAACCGTTCCATGATTTCATGCTTCCATGATAAATATAATAAAACAAAGACAATCAGGAAAATCCCCCAAAGACTTCCCTCAAAGAAAACACAAACCACCAGAACTATTTAAGGGACTTGTGAATCAGAATTTTGAGACTTTTTTTTTTATTATTATTTTTCTAACTTTCTGATTCTGTCTTAAGTTTCACATACAGTTAAGGGGAGGTGATGAGGGTCTCCAGTGGTGGCNTGAAAATGAAAATGAAAATGAAAATGAAAATGAAAATGAAAACAGTAATAATAATAATACAATAATAAAACATTAATAAAACAATAAAAAAAATAATAAAACAATAATATCAACAGCAATAACAATAAACAACCAAAATGTTGGGGAGGGAAATAAAGCAGCTGTAGCAGCAATTTAAAGAACAGAAGCACAGCAAAGGTTAAAAGAGAATTTAAGGCAGAAAGTCCTGCACTCTGCCCAATTTCAAAGATTCATTCTGCTTCTTGTTGATGAGATTTGTGGGTTTCAATGGTGAACTCTAGAACAAAAAAAATGCTTTCCAAATTGACCCGAGGCAATATTTCACACCTTTGGAATTAAAGACAAGAGCGGTGTCAAGCACTGCATCCACAAACAGCTGACAGGGCTGAGGGTTTCTCAGGGTGGGCTGCAAGGCTTGAGCCTCTCTTTCCCTGAGCTGGCACAGGGAATGTGGAATCTTTGGAATCTCCACCCCTGGAGATGACCAGAAGGTGTCTGGACATGGTTCTGGGCAGCTGGTTCTGGGTGGCCCTGTAGGAGCAGGGAGGTTGCACCAGGTGACTTCCAGAGGCCCCTTCCAACCTCAACGGGTCTGTGACTATTAAAGATGGTTGAGAAACTATTTTATGCCCTGCAAGAATTCAAAATCGTTTCTGTTTTACCTAGGGATGAATTCAGAATCTTCAAGTTTTGTTCCTGAAGTGCAGGTGAGAGAAGGACTCCCCTTCCCCCCATCAGTGTTCTCCTGGCATTTGCAAAGCCAAATGTTATGTCCCTGCTGTGCCAGTTACAGAACAAGGAAATTTCTCCATCCTAGGAAAAATGTCCTGGGGATTGGTCTCCAGCTAGAACTCTTAATTTCTGTAGGAATTACCAGAGGGTTGTGCTGGTTCATGCCCTGAATCTCCACCATCACAGCTGAGTGGGTTTGTGAGTCTGTTGGCTCTCCTGGAGCAGTAATTCCCTGTTGGCACAACTGTGGATCCTTCCCTGCAAGAAAAAGTTGAGATAAAATGAGGTTTTTTAAAGCAAAATACCTGACCCATCCTTTTGCAGCTCTTGTGGTCTTTGGTGAATGGGGCAGAGGAGGAGGAGGGGTCCCAGGGCTTTAAACCCGGGTGGGAATGGGATTGGAAGACTCTGGGGCTGGCAGGGCTCCCCTGGGCAATAAACAGAGCAACAGACACAGAGAAAAGACTGAAAGAAAAGCACCTGGTGGTGCCTGATGCATCCTGGTGATGCCACTGCTCCCTCTGCTCCTTCCCACACCTCCAAACCCACAGCTGGCTCTGTTTCCTGCCCTCAGTGCTGATATCAAAGCACAGACGTGATTTTGGAACTCAATTCTACACCTGGCCACCCCTCCCCAGGACACCAGATGCCTCCCAGAGATGGAGGATGCTGCAGATAACTTGGGGACATTGAAACTGTGGAATAAACCTCAGAGATGAGACCTCTCTTAGCTTCTCCTAGAGGCTGGGAAGGTCTGAGTTGCTGCAGGAGCACAAAACAGGGTAAAACTCAAGAATCCAGAGCAGATGCTGTGCAAAGATACCAAAGTTATTGAGGCCACAAGACAGAGCAATAAATCACAGCACATTTCGGGCATGATTTTGTTATCTTCATGACGTAAAACCCCTCCTCCTCCTCCCAGACATCTCCTGTCCACATGACTTGTGGCAGAAGCAGCCCACTGTGTTTTTGGGAATGAAATCATCAGGGACAGCAGCGATTCAGGTCTGAAAGCAGATGGAGAGAGGAGTCTTGTATCTAGAGCATGTGGGAATACTTCAGGTTTGCTTCTGCAGGCACAAGGTGCTGCAACGTGCCCTTTCCTCCCTCTTCTGGCATTCAGCTCGTGCAACAAAATCAGTTTATGCCAAAAAACCATTTGGTCTGATTCTGTTATCTCTTTTTCCCGCCAGGAGGGCTCCCTCATGGGGCTGGAATGGATGTGAGCAATGCCTGCAAGGGTGGGTGCTCCCAAAAAACAGCTTCTGTCCTGCAAACTGCTTCCCACAGCGCTTTGAGGAGTCATTCCATGCTCAAAAGTCCATCCAATCCTCCCACCCTTTCCAGAGAGCTTTAGATCAGTGCTGAAAATAAATCATCATCAAGGAAGAGGTTTATGGAGGGAAGGCAGCTCACCCTGGTGGGAGGATTGGCAGAGCAGATGCTGCAGACGGGACCACGGGCAAGCTGGGGAGGGAAAGGACAAACTTGGGAATTGCATTTCCTGGAGCTGAATGAGATTTGGACAATAAAACTAAATATTCTTGAAATGTGAGGCACGCTTTCATCTTCTTTTTTTCTGCAGTCTGTGGTGAAATTGCCTTATGGTTGCAAATGTTCTTGTGGGGAAAGAGGCTGTTTTCAGCAGGGTAAGGAGGGGATCGACAGAGGCAAAAATTTGAATGAGAGCAAAGAAAGAACAGGACCCCCAGCACACTCCCTCCCACTTATTACACATTTGCAGCAGGAAGAAGTGAAAATACAAACACATTTCCCAGGAAAAATAATTCATTTAAAAAAAAAAATGTCGTTGTTGCATCCGTGAGTTCTCCAAAATCAAACTGATAAAACTTCCATGTAGTCAGAAGTCTCCAAAATGCCTCTATTACCCCATAAAATATGGCCAGGTTGTTTGACAGGGCCTCCCTTTTCACTCCTTCCCCAGAGAACAACTGGTGACAGCTGCAGTTGACATTATTTAAACATTTCAGTATTACATTTCTGCTTTCATTTTTCATCACCTTTCGGCTGAAATTCTCCAGGCCTGGCCAGTTCAAAGTAAATAGCTGGAGGAAATGAGTATAAAAAAAAAAAATACTGTAAAAAGTCCCAGCCTACTAATTTTTATAGAATGGTATGATTCCAAAATTAAATAAAAACCTACATATCCTCTTCCAAATCAATGATTATGATTTAAACAAACAGATTGGGAGACTGAGAGGGAGACAGAATTAGATGGGGAACTGCATTTTTCCAAGGAAAATGGGACTGACCTGGACAATGCTTTTGGTGTAAAGGTCATCCCACAAGGACAAAACAGCTGTGCCCATTTCCAAAAAGTGAAGAGGGCTAAAAATAAAGATACAACAAGGAGTAATAAAGATACAACTTATGTCCCAATGAAGCATGGCCAAATAATTACTCAGAAATGAGAAAGTCAAAGAGAGAAAGTCTCCCACATGGCTTTTCCCCTGATTTATTGTGGGAGCCTGCCTCACACTGGAGTTGTATTTATAGGCACCAGACATGGGTGCAGCTTATGGATACAGCTTAGGGAAGCAGGATCAGCGGGTCTTGTTGGAGATGAGTCAGGAGAGATGTCAGCAAACCTTATCCTTCCTTTCCTGAGCATCCTGGATGCTCAGCCACCCCCTTATTTACCACCCTGTCCTCACAGCTTGCAAATTCAGCCCTGGAATTTCAACTTCTACCTCCAGCCCAGCCTCTTTTCACTCAGGCTTTGCCCATCTCCTGACTGGGCTGTTCACTGTGGAATTGCATCCTCTAAAAAGGGCTCAGTGCCTTGAAGGAGCAAACTGCGCTCTGCAAATTGCTCAAAATGACACTGAAAATCGAGATATTCAAGCCATATATTTATATATTTATCCATGCTGTTAAATGAGTTTGGAGATCACACAGCTCTTCCCTGAAACCCACCTGAAGCTCCCATCTCACCTGGCAGTTAGCCACTCCTGCTTTCTTGGCACAACCAATGGCAAAACGTGGAATTAAATCTGTCTCTGCTGGAGGAGGCAGGGCACAGGACGGCAGAACGAGCTGCCTTTAGCTGGGGCAGGGTTAATTTTCTTTACAAGGTGATTTGGGCACACCCTAATTTTTGAGGTGCCACTCACAAAGCTCGGGGGGGTGTGCACATCATTGTCATTTTGACATGGAATCCCAGAATGTCGAAGCTGTGCACATCATTGTCATTTTGACATGGAATTACAGAATATTTTGGGTTGGAAGGGACCTTAAAGATCATCCAGTTCCATCCCCTACCACAGACAGGGACACCTTCCACTATCCCAGGCTGCTCCAAGCCTCGTCCAACCAGGCCTTGGACACTTGCAGGGATGGGGCAACCTTTAAGTTTTCTCCTCTAGGAAGGAGGACAGCAAAGATAAAGGAGATTTGTGAGGATTAACCTCTCCAGCTGCCACAACCACCATTCCCTGCTTCTGCCTCTTCCAAGAAGAGCCACAGCTCTGCAGGAAAACACATTCCAGCTCCTCCAGGCCCCAGCTGTAGGCACAGATGGGACAAGGCAGTGCAAGATGCTAAATCTGCCACGTGAGTACTCCGTGCTCGAGGCTGTGCTGGCTCCCAGTCCCCTCAGACCTTCACCAGCAGATCCCTCCCTGAGTGCCAGAGTGGAGCATCAGCATCCCAGGAGATGCCAGGGGGTGAAGTGGCTTTGCCAAAGCAGCCTGACAAACCAGTGGCAGCTTTGGGAACGAATTCTGGTTTCATCTCTTGGCTTTTAAGGCAGAACAGCCTGTTGGAAATGTGGTGTCCCATCCTCTCACCAACAGATTTTCCTCCTGAAATAGAGGCATTTAGACTCTCACAGGCAAAACTGGCTCAAAAATGCAATGATTTAGCTCTCAGATGAGCCAGCAGAACATGCAAAAACAGGAAAGCAAAGAGAGCCCAGCTGTTTCAGCCTTCTTTGGTGGGGAGAAATCAATTCATACAACAAATGGGGTGAGGAGAAGGCATTGAGGCATGGACTGGGCTGTCAGAAGGAGCCCATTTCCCTCACAAATCCTGGGCTGAAGGTTTCAAGGTTGCTTCAGGGCAAGAGCTATGGTGAAATGGCTTTTTTTTTTTTT
>VZUA01074522.1:24072-39220 GCA_013401035.1 Horornis vulcanius | reverse complement strand
CCCTTCCTATAGAGAGCTACACCCTAAGCCACAGCTGAAAGCTCATCCTCTCTGCCTGCCAGCTAAGGTACAGTTTATAACATAGAGCAGGATCCTTCACTCCAGCTCAACAAGACTGAACCCAGACAGGCCATCTTAATGCAGAACATATAAATATAAGAAACACAGTTTAAATATGAAGTAAATAAGCGTCCAAATTACATCATTCCAATTCAAAGCTCAGCTGCCAATTGCCCTGTTATCAGAAGTGAGAGTGACTTTTTACCACAAGTGAAGACATGTTTCCTTGTTATTATCAGAGCTTAGTTAATATCCTGAATGTTCACACGCTAGTTTATTTCACATTAACTTGGTGGGAATAGCATAAACAGGCAGCAGAAGTAACCAAATACTCTACAGAACAAATCTGTAATAGGTGTGTATAACTAAGCAAAAAGAAATATAAACTTAATCCTCCTAATTGTTTTCCTAAACTTACAGGCCAAATATTTGACCTGCAGAAACACCTCTGCCCTAATTTTTAAGATTGCTATATATTTCCTTTTGTAATCTAGAATTGTAAATCATAGGGCTTGACTCATATGAGTACCTGGGTAAATGAGAAGCAGAGCAATTGTGTTGTCTGGACTGTACCTGGTGAAATACCTTCCAGCCCAAGAAACCCTGCAGTGTTGCAGGAAAGGAGGGTGAATAAAATTGCTAAAAGCAGGCAAGAGACCAAGACATGCAAGTACTGAGTAGCTCCTACAGGCACATTTTGCAAACTTTACTTCAGGTACCACTGAAATTGCTGTTCCTCATGTAGGTGCTCACCAGGCTCATCTTCTGTGCCATCTCACAGCTTAAAGAAATTATTCCAGTCGCAGGGGGACCTTCTCATTTTAAGAAACATATGTGTCTGTTTTTTCCAAGGTCTTCCCAATAAGAAAACTCTGAAGCTTTTTTCATAATGGCAGTAAGATTTGTGTAGCACAACCATAGCTGGTGCTCTCTCTGCTCTGAGAAGAGAATATCTGTGAGGAAAAGATCACATGCCTGAATTATGTAGGACCTTAGGGAAAGCAGAGCACTGACACCTACACTGGGTGAAGGAGGGAAGTAGTAATTGAAATATCAAAAGAAAAGGTTAAGATGAGCAATAAAGTCTGGGGAAAAAGGAAAGAGGACAGAAGGGAGGTCTACAAATGTAATTTAAAGTCATATTAGTTTTTCCTTGGCAGTTCTAGAGGTGGATATTAGAGCCTCACATTGACAGTAGCAAGTTTTATACTGCAAGTTTATTTGATTCAGTTGTAGTCACATAAGCAGTATCTCACTAATTCAAAATAATTTAACTCATCTTCCAAACTTTTTGCACGATAATCCAAACTAACCTTGAGGTTCTCCAAAAATTCTTGATTCATCATCTGCCTTTTGAAAACAAAATGTAATTTCACGTAATGCCAATATTCTGAGGATATTTTCACTTGTGCCCTTTGAATTTTCTGCATTTCAGTAAAATAACAAGTCTCAAATGAGCTATTAAAAAATCATAGCAAATGTGAGAATAAGTATGAAAGTGCTCTAAGATTTGCTTTAAAGCTACATAACTTTTATTCCTCAGAAGTATGATGTTACAATGTGTCTTGTACAACTTCAATCCATTTCAAGCCTCAATTTCTTGGAATCAACCATTTTTTTCTGCATTATATTAATGGTGTCTTCTAATTCCTTTTGTCAATAAAGCACTGGTAACATTTGTGTCAGATCATTAATGACTATGTTGGATTCACCATTAAAAATCATTCAGTACCTGACCACTTTTAACCAGTTCTTTCTCTGTACTATAATCCTTATAAAAATTAGGAACTTTCTCAACTTAATTGATAAATTTCTGAGTAGCACCATATATTGTATTTTATTAATGTTCACTTCAGTCATATTGTGTAACAACATTCTGTTTGCCTAGAAAATCAAGTTATTTTTGAGGAAAGCCCAGCTAATCAAATATAATCTTGCCTACTCTGATTATTCAACACTTTGCTATTTGCTTTACATTATTTCAGAAAACTCAATTCAAACCCAGGGGCTTTTCAGACATGAGTAATTTCTGTCCTTTGCCTCCTTTTTACAGTGAGATACTGTATTGCCTGCTCTCAAGTTATATACAACCCTGACTTTGTTGAAAATATTTCCCAACAGACCAATCCCATGGTCTTATTCTACTTTGTTTCAGAATTTTGGAATTAATATTTTCAGAATCTTAGTACTTCTTCTTCAAATACCTATCTCCCAAATCTATATTTTATTTGCTTATATCATACCAGCCATAGGTTGAGAAGTATATTTGGATCAATTTTAGAATAGCTGGGAAAACTCCCCTTCAAACCATTTTCCCAAGAACAAGGTGAAACTTTGCTAATGTGTAGCCGGTGTGATACTCAGCCGCAGAAAGCGACCTGGAACTGAAGCTCCGAAGCGCTCCACTGGAGCAGTCACAGGCAGGTGACAGCCGCTGGAAGAGCGGCTGAGTCGTGCGAGGGCCAGGCGTGCCACAGGATGGTGCCACAGCGTTAGCTTTGTCCGGGACCCGGCTGCCGGATACAGCGCCGTAAAAACCCAAATGCGAAAGGAAATGGTGATACGCTCTTTATGGACACCGTTGTCTGCATTTGTTGTGCTCTAGACAGATAATTTAAATTCTACAGGTGGGGTATTTTCTTTATCTGTACACATCTGATCTTCATCTCCAAATCTCATGTACGTATTTGTGGAGACTGTGCACTAAGAGGCTTTTCGCTGGTGAAACAGCAGAGGTCTCTTAGCCTTCCTAACTTCGATTTTATGGATTATCTGTAAAACACATTGTGCAGAAATAATTTTAGTAGCTCAGCTATTGACCTATTAATTTATAGATCTCCTTTTGTTTGATTTACCACAGGTGTATTAAATGAGCCTATTCCTTCTGTTGTCATAGCGGTTAAAACAGTCTATGTCACGGTTGGTCTATTTTGGGTAACATTTCAGCAGTTATGGGAGAGTGTAAAAGCATATTTGTACAGGCCACCTGAGAAACAGATATTTCATTCCTTTCCTGTGGTATGATAAGGTTTCTTAAATGAAGAAAAAAGAAGTTCCCAAGAATGCCTGTTTAACTAAGTAGTTGATGTATCTGGAGAGTGATGTGTGAGATAAAATCAAAGTGAATTAACATTGCCAGGTGCTTTTTGTTATTTATCACAGAAATTTATCCTTTGAGCTTAAGAGTAAAGTTATATCATTAACTTCACTCTAGTAGGAGCCCTGTATATGATTAAGACACCTCTGTCACTCAGGTGAAAATAGAATTGTTAATAACTGTGTTACTTATCCTAGTTGTGGTATTGCACATTTTTACTTACTTTGTTTATCATGATTTTCAAGCCTTAGAGGTCTTCTGGTCTTGTTTACTCAATTTTCATTTCTGCAGTGGACATATGAATGATGAGCTGTCACTGGTTTATTCTGACTTTTATTATAGTCTGTTGAAATTTATTCTATCTAGGAAATACTGTGATAAGATGCTGTCTTATCAAACTCCTTGATATTTCATCAAACTGTCAAAACGTCATCAGTTAAAACACTGTTTTCAATTCTATTCCAGAATTAATGTTAATATTTCACTTCAGTTGGAACATATTCAGAAAACATAAGTGAGGTTTTAAAGGTTATTACAAAATACTTCATAAAATATTATAGAAATAGAACAAGTGCATAACAATGGCAAACTGTGGTTTGAGTCCATATACTTAAGTATGTTTATTTTTCTAGTCTAATTTTCTAGCTACTCATTTGAAAAAACATATAAACTTGTTGTTTTACTACTGATTTAGTAGTACTGATTTGAAACATGAGACTCTTCTTGACTCTCTGTGAATGGTAACTATGGAAGTGAGAAATTATGACCCAGAGTACTGGCTGACAATATTTTGTGACAAGAATTATTGTCTGAATAGCTTTGCAAAATGTCAGCTGTCTTGTGAAATAACATTGCACACCTGATCATGAATTGTTACGGAAATTTCCCTATTTCACCACCAGTGAAAGCAAACCAGCAACATTCCCTTCTCCATGCAGACCTCTCATTGTAAGGAAGCAATTAAAGATTTCACTCATAACCACAACTTATTACAATAAACAGTTCCTCATCTTTCTCATATCTGTTCTAAGTCTTTAGGGAACACTTATAGACTCAAACTTCTATAGGCACAGTTACACCCAAGAAACTCATAAATCTTCATATGCAAATGAACCTGTGAAATTGCTCATGACCATGGGGCTGTGTGCTTAACCCACTTTCATCAGAAAGAAATCACAGTGCCTCACTGCATAGGTGCTATATTAACTGACAGGAATTCAGGCAGTGGCTCCAGGTGAAGACAATTAAGCTATCCTACCAGATCTGGAATGTGTTGGGAGCAATTCAGTGATTGGTTATAAAAGAAGGAAGAAAGGAATGCATCCTGCTTTTCCTTGTCAGGGCTTGCTACCACCCTAGGGATAAGGGAACTGTTTATTTTCCTCCTGAAGGGGTTAAAAAATAAAAAATTATGTTGCATGTGAAGCAGGTGATCTGAGCAACTTAACCCACTTTCTCTATCATATGTATTCAACAACATTCCTTTTCACAGTTCTTTCTCTTTTTTTAATTGTGTGGATGAAAAGCAGGAACAATCTGATCTACCTTATCGTTTGCCTGTAAGTTTCTCTGTCCATGTTGGAGGCTAAAGGAAATCAGTGCTTTACCACTGGAATAACAAGGAAAGAGTAGTTTAAAGAGAAATGCATTTATGTTATGCATTCCCAGTGCAGAGATATAGGTCCAGAGTGGTCACAGATTCTCCCATATTTGGTAACACTACTGCTGCACACTGAAAATTGAAAACAGAACTTCACAAAGAGGGAAAAAAAAATCAGTGGAATTTTAACTACAGCCCTGTGCAGTCTGGCACCATGGTAAACCACAAAAAGCACACACAAGTGTGCTCTGATGCATTTTGAACATGTCTTCCTGTGGTCATTTTGATGTTCAAGATTGTATAGTGTTGCTATTTCCTTCTCCTCTTTTTCAATTCATTTCAGTTGTTGCCCAGTGGCACTGATGAAAAAATCTGTTCCTGCAGCTTGTTCTGATAGAGCCTGTCTTCCCAGAACAGGTTTTGTGGCAGGAGACAGGTTCAGAAACCCAGACTGAATCTCAGTACAGTAGATTTGACTCTCAGATATTAAAACTACCACAGGAAAAAAAAATAGTAATTCTTTGTAGTGTCTGTTTGTAAATCTGGGAACACCCCGTGCTACAGAATGTGTTTGCTAAAAGTTAAGTTTCAGGAGAGAATTACAGAAGTTCATGGGAGGGGAAATCACTGAGAATTACTAGATACAGAAGTCATGTTTGGCTCAGGAAGTTTCTCAGCTGCAAATGGCTGGAAGCTCAGAAAAATATTCCTGTCCAGTGTTTCATATGTCTCTTAAGCATCCATTCATGGCTATTATGAGAAGCAAGACACTGGTTCTACTGGACTCTAGGTTTTATCCAGCCCAGCCATTCTTATTTTGAAGCCTTACCTACATAAATTCTATGTTCCCAGGCTTTTACTCCTGAAAAATCCTTGCTTGAGAGTTAAAGTACCAGAGATTATTAAAAATCCCTTATAATACTGAGATTAATCCATAGCTTAATACATTTCTTACGTTATTGCCTTTACTTTTGAGTATGTTAGGTCCCGTAGTTGGAGTCTCTAAATTAGGACCTGATCTTGAATGTTTGTGTCTTTCACTTTTACATACTTGCTACACTGTGATAAATAATGTTATAAAAAAGGCTTCCTATTCTACAGTAGCTTTCAATATGTGAGTATAAAAGAAAAAGATGGATATCTGTTATTAGTTTCCTTTTGAGGCATTAACTGTGTATGTCTACATCGTGAGCATAGCAGTACATAACTCTGAAGACAAGATAGCTGTTTCTTATACAGTTCATGTACCATGTGACCATAAAAACAGCACATATTTCTCCCTTTTATTTCCTTTCCAACTTCTACTCATCAGAGAAAATTCTTGTTTCTGTCTGATATTGACCAGTCTTGTCAACCTTCTGCACATCTCCTACCTTTGAAGTCCCTTAATATTATCTCTGAGGATTTTCTTTTAGCTTTCCAGCTTGAGCCCTGCAAGACCATTCTCTGACATACCTTTTGATGTTTTAGTAGGTCACTGACATACAGCTTTTACCTGCCATCAGACTTCAAAGCCTGTAATGTTTGGCAGCCAAGCCCGTCTCGGGGATTTTTCTGTTGGTTGGGAGAAGTTACTGAAATTAGATGGCAAAAGCTCCAGCAACACTGGAGTCACATTCCTACGCTAAAGAAGATTGCCAGTGTGGCTTTGTTGATTATATGCTGCTTTCATGGCTGCATCTGGCACTGGAGGCTCTCTGTCTGAAGAGGGTAATCTCCAAAGCTGTTCCACAGGACAGGGTCGGGGTGAAAAAGAAGGAACCAGCCCAGGTAAAGTCCTCAGATTCTGGAAGAACAGAATTTTCATCTCTGTAGGCTTTTACCTACTGGGAGTGCTCTTCCAAGAGCAGCTGTCAGAGGTGTCTGCCAAGGAAAAGGACTCCACCTCTCCACCTGCAATCATCCTGCCCTGACACAAGGCTGTCTCCTCACAGAGGCATCCCATCTTAAGTGGGACCCCATCTTTGTGAATCATGGGGCAAGCAGGGGAAATCACAGGGCATGCCCACGTGTTCCTACCAAGACAATTTATTCAGGAGAAAGCTGAGGAGGATCTCCTGTCAGAGTGCATTCTGCCATAGCTCTGGCAGTATCAGCAGCCTTTTGGTTCACTAGATTTGCAAACCTACCAATTTGGATTTCTCATTCTTGCTGTTATCAAACACAGTACCATGCTGCTAACATGCCAATGAACCAGTCATAGCTTGGACACAAACAGGCAGGGCTATTTATTTGTATTTGATACTGCAGTCTTCTAGTTATACATAGCTTGGATTTCTCATTAAAACTACAGATTTGTTAAAAAAAATTGCTAAAAATAAACTCCTTTTGAATAGCTACCAGTAAATGCAGGCCTTTTATGGCTTTTCTCAGAATAAAATGTTAAAATACTGTGATTTTCAATGCAGTGAATTGTATTCTATATTTTTATGCCATATACATAATCCAAGGTAACATATATTTATACGTTTTCTCAGCCTATATCTGTAAGTATCATGTTGGATTATTTTACCTAGGCAAGAAGACAGAAATAGAGCAGTCCTACTACTTTAATCCTTCTGTGATTAGTATCATATTTCAAAAGTTGCTTTTTTAGATATAATGTTTTTTCTCATATATATATACATTAAATAATAATGGTCCTGATTTTGTACATATTATACAGGAGAGAGTTTCTGAAAGAGCAGAAAGCATGGCTTCCATTGCACAAGAAAATGTTAAATAATATTAAATAACATGTATAAAACAAGTCCAGAGTCTGTTCTCACATCTGTTATTCAAATATTGTATTGCCATAGCATCTGCTGTCTCAAAGCTAATCAGATTCATCACTACTATTTAAAGCAAAAACAGGAAACAAAACAAAACAGAGACACCACTGTTGGTGTTGGATTAGGAATTTTTGAGACAAGCCCAGTGAGAGACCTATGAACTATAGCACTTGGTGTCTCAGCCCATGGCCTACAGGTAATTCTGCATTAGGCACCTACACTCCCTGTATTGTGAGCAGGAAGATTTAGGAGCCTCATTATAGGACAGGTGAACAACCTGTGCCTTGGGCAGAGAGCAGTTAAGGTCAGTAGGAAATTCCCTTCAGGAATTCAGGTGCTGAACCAAGACTGAGGCCAGTCAGGAATTGCCCCTTGGGACCAGACCCACAATTGTTCCATCAGAAACCGCACAGAGTTCACTAGTTTTACTAAAGCTTTTTTACAGTAGTGCAGGGATCTGCTAACTCAGAGAGATGTCAGAGGCATTTAGTATCTTGTCTTTAAAGGGCCCATGCCTGTATCTTTTCTATATTTCTATTTACTTACATGAGATCTGTTCACATGGATGAGTCTCACAACTGCATGGCAGATGTTTCTTTCCTCTGTTTGTAGTTACATCACTTGAGTGAAGATCCAGTATTTTGAAATAAAGGAAATACTGATGAGTGGAAAAGGTCAGTTGGAGTAGAAAGTCTTCCCCCAGAAGCTCTGTCTGAAACTCATATTCATAATCAAGAAGCATGCATAATTGTCATTGACAGAGGTGACCAGATTATTGAGAAATAAAATTAAGCACAAATTAAGCAAGTTGTTATGCAGGACTAGGAGCAGAGCCTCTCCTGATGCTAGTCTAGAGACATGCCACAGAATTCTCATGACAATATTGCCACAGGAGACTGATCTGCGTTCTCTGACACAGAAGACATTGGCAATAACACTGTACTTTCAAAACCTATGAACATCATAATCACTTCAGCAACTTCATTGAACAATATTATACTCTCTAGCATCTATATACCCAGAAGTGTTTAATAAAGTGTAATGTCATTTAAAGACCTCCCTTAATGCAGGTGATTAAAACTACTGTATCACAAAGCAGGCTGTAATACTTAATTTGGTAAGAAGATGTTAGAAAGAACTTGACCGAGATACTCAGGTTAAAAAGTCCACAGGATGAAAACTACTGAATGACCTCCTTGTACAAAAAATACTTCCTCAGGTAATGTGACCAGCATAGGAAATTCAGTAAAGCTTGAGATCCAGCCATTATAGCTGGATTATGTTTTTCTAGCCTTGCTAATATTATGGTCAGATGCTGCTTTTGTAGTTAGAAAGAAGAGTAATCACATAGCTCTACTCTAGCATAGAGCTTCATTATGAGCTTTAGTAAAGGGTAAAGTATATCTTGCTCTTGGCGATGAGAATAACCTTTATTTCCCAGTCCCTTTGAGTCCTGAAGTACCAAATAGTGCCCATTAGTACTGCACAGGAGAATGCAGTTCATCACCTTTCCCTCACCATATCCAAGCACTCTGCTCTGGCTGCAGTTCAGATAAACTTGTAACAACACACAGGCACAACAGTTCAATTTCACCATGCTTAGCTCAGTTGTCCTAACCAGCCAATATTGGCCAGCTTTATGATTTAACTACACTCATTACACTACATTAAACAGTGTTCAGTCGTTCATAGCAAACATATATCATTGTATCTCAAATATACATACTGTCATAAAAACTGAATCTGAAACAGTTTCTTCCTGAACAAACTGCGTAACAGCCAAGGTATCAGCAGTGCTGATCTTTAGCTGAATCTCTCTTTTATTTGTCTAGGTTCCAACATAAAAATATGATCTCTGGCAACAAAACTGCATATGGAAGCCAAGTAGAGTCTGTAAGACCAGCACAGAAAACCCTGAGCCACAATGAGAAAAACCATTCCAGCTTCCCCTTAAGCAGGTTGTGAGGTTACAGCTCCCTACCCCATCACAAACTAGTACACTTGGGATTGCCACCTTCAAGGCAGGCTGTGCTCACTCTCTTGGCAAAATGATCAGAGTGAACTGCAAGACCTTTAACCATAGGGGTTCTTTTAACCTAGATCATTTTTTCAGGGCTGGATTTAAGCAATCATGACACAACACCAGAGGCAGGAGAAGGAAGAAGCAAAAGCATAGATCTGGAAGTAGAAACCACTTAATCACATGTAGTGCATTTGATTGCTACTTGAGGACCTTACGTGCTCTTCCAACCTGAAATACACTGCTCTCCCTGGCAGAGAACTATTGTTAGAGGAAAAATGGAATGTATGTTAAAAATAGTTCTGAAACTACTGAGGATTAAGGGGCTTATTTGCTCCATTTGAATTGACTTACTGTTGTGTTAATAATTAGTCAAATTTGGGGGAAGGAAAAGTTTCTAGCCGCACCTTTTTTTTTTACCTGATATATCAAATTCTTAAGTACTAAATACTGTCAAGAACATACAAATAATTTTTTGCTTAGAGGCTGAGAGCAGCAATAGCCAGCACTTGCAGAAGGACTTTGTGTGCTCCAGAGCAGTGACACAGAAACCCAGTGACAGCAGGAGTCCCTTCAGCAGCACCCTGCAGGCCTGGTGTCCTGGGGGCTTCCAGAAACTGGGTAACACTGTCTCTGTGTCCTATAATCAACTTCCAACCCTTAATTCAAATCGCAAAGCCAACAGAAGCTGCATCACAAGCCCCTTCTCCTGCAAGGCAAATCCAGCACCGAGAGCTTTGCTTACCACCTCTCTCAGCTGGCAGCTGCAGCCCTGCTGCCCAGAGCACGTCAGACCAAGAGCCGCCCGGCTGACAGCCTTTGGCAAGATACCACCTACAAGGAGTTCCCAGCCAAACCT
Organism: Horornis vulcanius; assembly: GCA_013401035.1. Taxonomy (NCBI): domain Eukaryota; kingdom Metazoa; phylum Chordata; class Aves; order Passeriformes; family Scotocercidae; genus Horornis; species Horornis vulcanius. The sequence continues at coordinate 28,813 of VZUA01074522.1, read as the reverse complement.
CCTGTTTCCTGTAGAAACAGGCTGTTTCTCTGCTAACCCTTAATTGCTGGGCTTTCTCTGCCTTAAATCCTGCTGGTACCGGTAGGGCAGGTGGGGCTAACTGAGCCGGGGTGGTAGCTTCAGGCCTCCTGGCTCCCACAGCAGCAGGTCGCTGTGCCGTAATTACTGTTGGTTAATAAAGTGTTTGGCAAGCTGAGAACGTTCTGGAAGTTGTTCCCTTCACGCAGTCTTTCCTTTCATTCCTCACCACCCACTGTTCTCCTTGGCAATTGCTAGTTAAGGTGGAAGTTTCTTAAGAAACTGCTTGTTAAAAATTTGGAAATGGGGCGCTGTATATGCCAGTGGCAATCCTTTTCCCTGCAGGATTAACAAATGGAGTTGTTCTGTGTCCAGCTGCATTCCTCTCATTGTGCTTCCGGCTTTGGATAATTTTTGAGGACCAGTTTAGGATGTTATGTAGCTCATCCTGAGCAGGGTAGGATGCCATATAAAAGAGGGAAGACCAGGGAATGAGTTTTGAATTAGGTCAGCTGATATAACTGAAAAGAAAAAGTCAACAGTTTGGGGCATCAGGTCTGATAATAACTGCCCTGCATTAAGCTAAATAACAGCTAGATCATCTGAGAGAAACAAGAGATAATTGTGAAAGAGAGGAGAGATTAGTGGAGAAGAGGGCTATTAGCAAGGGGAGAGGTAATTGAGCGAATATCTCCCATGGAAAGAGACCTCATTCATCATATTAAAGAGCATGGAGGGATTATCTTGGGGGTGAATTACAATGAGCCATTAAATAAAAATTTCATTGTTTAATAGGTGGTAAAGCTAAGAATTTAATTTCCTTGTTCATCTTTGTGCTCTGCCTTGAAGACTAGTACTGAGAAGAGAGAGATGTCCTGTGTGAGGAGCATGTCTGCAGCAGATGGGGTGCTCCTGTTCTCTATCAGTTCGCTCTGCAGGTTCATACCAGTCCACAGTGGCTGCTGTAGTTTCACCCACATAGCTCCCCTAAGGGCATCTGCGGCACTGACTGAAATGTAGGGTGTTCTAGGAAGTGTGCATGAATCCTATATCTTGATGGGTTCTCAGGCAGGTGGGTGGTATTCATCACAACCAAAATGATGTTGTGAGAGAAAAAATAAATTATTTTGTAAACCATCAGTAGATGCAATAGGGCTGGGGGAACAGTTTTCTGAATTTTTTAAGACTTTAAACAAATAATTTTCAGGTTTGAGTTCTAGCTGTTTTTCAATAACAGTTCACTTAAAATATAACATAGGACAGGTTTTATTTTACTAAAAATGTCACATTATTTCCTTTAACAGAATCTGAGGCTTGAATGGTTTTCTGATATACATATTTTGCTCACCTTTTGCAGGAGCCTGTATATAAACTCTTGAAAAGAAATGGTTTATGGAAATAACTTTTTGAGATCAGAACTCTCCTTGTTGGAATGCCAGCAGAAGGTAGAAACTTCTACCAAGTTACCTCTCTAAGTAATTGGTTAACAATTATTTAAAGTGATGCTCAGCATAGGGCCAGAGTTGGGGTTTTTGCTGTTGCTTCCCTGGCAGATGTGGTAACAATAGCAGCAAATATCCAGCTCTGTACTAAATGCTTATTGCTTGCAGTAAGCTATCTGCTTGTAATTTATGTCTTCCACCTAGTGTAGAATATCTGGCGCTTCTGCCCACGGATAGAATAGAGACAGTATTTTGAAACTGATTTCTTAACAGAAATTACTTTCCCAGTTCTAGTTACATTAATGCTGCTATCTAGAAATGTTTCTTCTCTAAACAGTGATTGGAGGCTGCAGTGTAGAGCAGCTTTCATCAGGCAGGTATTTCTTTGGATTTCAAAGGGACTTTCGTGTGAGTAAAGCAAGAAGGAAGAAACAAGGACTTGGAGTTTGGGGGTTTTGTTGGTTTGTCTTTTTAATTGTAACAGAGATATGCTATAGCTTTCATTTCACTGTGTACACATGCTCTAACAGGAAAAAATAGGTTAAAAGAATTGTAGAAGTGGTTCTTACAGAGTTGGACATTCCAGTGGCTCCTCTCATGAAAATTCAGCATTTTTAATGAAAACAAATTCAATTTTCATCTCTCTTCTTGGGAAATACATTGTTGAGACACTGGCCTCTTATTGCCCCAGTCTTCGCTATTTGCCTAATAATTTGCCTAATAATTTGTTCCCAATAAACTATGATAGCTGGATCAAGTGCAGAAAAAAAATTACTTTACAACCTTTCACCTGCTCAACTTCTGTTACTGCCCTGAAGCCTGCATTAGTGATGCTGCAGACTATACTTGGTTAAAGAGGGGCATTTGCCCTGTGGGCTAGTAAAGGGTGACCAACATACAGCAGCTGTCAGACCCTTAATCCTCTTTCCAGTTTATCTGCTGCAGCAAAAGTTGAAAGCTGTGATGTACACCTGGCCTTTTATGCAAGACATATTGAAGGAAGATCTATTATTTCTATTTCTCTTTCATGTAGTATTTTCCAAGGCAGTTTACAACAACTGTACAGTCGGAGAGATGGTTGCAGCTGTTTTGTGCTAGATTTGATTCAGGGGGAGTGCAGATGATCTGCATTTAATTTGGCAGCCAAACTGAAAATGGGGAGGAAAAAAAACTCTGAACAATGAAAATGCAAAAGGACGTTTGTTGTTTTACTTTGAGGAAAACCCAAAACTTCACTTAACTTTCCCATAATGCAGCATGTGGGCTCAAATCCTTTTTTCAAAAGATGTTTGAAGCTAGGCCTCCCACAATGTAGAACACTTTTATGTTTTAAGTCAAAAGTAAATGAAAAAAAATTCAAGAGCATAAAAACATGTAATCCTAGTATTTCTATTTCTTTGTCACTTTCAATTTGACCTCTAGAACACTTTTTCTTTCTCAATTAAACAATTCACCAACGAATTTGCTGAGCTCTTGTACGGACTCAGGTTAGCTTATGTGGGAGCTGACATGAGAGAGACAAGACTATGGGGGGTTGGAGCATAATGAAATGTATATCTGCTTCAGTAGAGTATATATGTACTTGGAACAGCTGAGTTTATTTCTCCTAGCATTTTCTAAAATGTGCCTGGGAATGGTATAACTATGGCAAGATAAAGTCACTTCTATTTCCAAAAAGAGAGTATGTAAGGAAGAGAGACTCTAGCTATAGGCTTTTCTTTTGAACTAAGGTTTGGCTCACCAAAAAGTATCCATTGCTTTGTAGTCTATCTATTGATAAGTATAGGTGGAATTCCTTGTTTATCTTTTTTATTGCTATTGAACACGTATCTAATGGTTTCAATGACTTCTCCCACAATAAACCTTTCTTCTTCTGATGATGTGATTGTTGATTGTACTCTTTAACCCACATTCCCTACCATGCTTCCTTGCTTTCACACTAAATTAGTTTACAATTGTTTACTCTGGCCTGATTTTGACACTTGCAGTATCGATTACCTGAATGATCAAAATCCTTTTGAAGGTTAGAGTATTGTTTTCTGTTTTACTTTTTTCCCATGCTTAGAAGACTTGAAGAATTTATAACACTTATTTCTAACACTGGATTTCTAAATTTACATCACATTTTTATTTAGAATTTTTCAAGGTGAAGAAAAGTTATTGCACAGTGATTAACACTGACACTAGAGATAAGAAATGTCACAACTTGTTTTAGTTTAGTTGTTTCGTTTCAGCCTTTATGAATTCCAAAAGAAATTGAATAAAATTCTTCCAGTAGAATAAACAACGGCAAATATGGACAGGAAAGATGAACCAAGGAGAAGGTTGGTGCTCTAGCACAAAATCCTGCATGTGAGTGGCTGGGCAAGGAGGCTGGAGGGCAAGGGCAAAGGATGGGGAAATTGAAGATGTAAAGCCTGAAACTGCTAGTGTCAAGGAACTGGGCTAGGAATTAGATGCTGAGGGCTTTGATACATTACTGAAAGTAAGTCCCATTCCAGAGCTTGGGCATTGGATCTAAGATTGCTGAATTTAAGTGCCCTTTTAATAGCGAGAAATGAAGTGTGGATTTGTAGTCCTGCCTCTAGAAGATGGAAAAACTACTGCTGCCATCAGTCACTGTGAGATGATGTAACAGGAGTCTGTACTCAGGTCTAAAGGTCGTGATGTTGCTGGGAACTGAGTTTCTGTATGATGATGAGAATTTCTGCTTTTCCAACTTCTCTTTCCTCTTAACCAGAAAAAGTGCATATATCTGCACATGCAACTAAATTCAGAAGCTAAATTATGCCAAAATTTGGGCTGCCTGGGTAGCTGAATCCACTCTCATGCTGTCTATTAATTTTCTTGCTGCTTTCATTTTCATTAAGTAGCCAACAGAGTTCATCGAGGAATAAAAGTGGGCTGAGTATAGTAGAAAGTGTGCGTGTGCACACACACGTTATTCACTCGTAACAATAGTGGAAGCTGTAAAATTAATGATAAACTGGATCCAGGAATACAAAGCATGGGAGGCTGAGCATGAGAAATTTATTCTGTGCTTTGCCAAGGTACTTGTGTTTCTTGTTGGCCAAATTACCTAAAAGCAAAATCTGTTTCCTAAATACCACGCAGCCTGAATCCTTCCTTTTGAAGCCTGTTGTGTGCACACGGGTTGCTGCCGTGCGGCTCCTTTCCCCGCGCCGAGCACGCTCGCTGGGCGGCGGGCGGGTCGCGGTGCCCGCGGTGCCCGCGGTGCCCGCGGTTCTCTGCGCGTGCCGCACCTGCCGCGCGCCGGCCCC
>VZUA01074516.1:10963-22800 GCA_013401035.1 Horornis vulcanius | reverse complement strand
CCAGAGCTTTGCTCATGTCAGAGGTGATGGAGAAAATAGCTAAAGGTGTCTCTGCCCCAGGGGAGTGCCCAGACTGCTCCCAGCCAGGCAGAGGGGTGAGATGATGAGGCAGCTCTGCAGCTTGGAGTTTACCAAGTCCTGTTCCCATCCTTCCCCTGGGGTCTCCAGTAATGTAGAAGGGCTCTGCTATGTGTCTGTGGGAGTGACTTCGCTGATGACTCCCTCCAACAGACCTTGAGGTCAGCACCTACTGATTAAAAAAGTTAATTACCTTCTTGCAGGAATGACTCTATTTTCAAGGTCTCACAGGCCATTAATCAAGCATCTTCTTTTGAAAGCAGTTTTAATTAAAAGTAAGTCATCATTGGAGGGGGGTCTCTTCAGAGACCTCCCTGGGCTCTGCTGTGGTGAATGGAGTGGTTCATGTTTATGGAGCCCCCACCCTCCAGACTTCCCCCCACTCCTGGTGGGTTATGAGCACTCTTTTCTAAGTGTCAAGCTGAATATTTTAAACACCGTTTAAAAATCTGTAATTTATATTTAAAATCTTCAGAAGAGTTCAGTCCTCTCGTGGTGCTGAGGGCGTCTGTCTGCAGCAGCCCCCACTGCTGTGCTTGGGGTCAGACTCAAAGGGTCCAGTGAAAGACTTAAAATGTCAAAGTTCGTGATCAAAATTAGATATTTTGCCTTTGGTTTAGTATCTTTGCAAGTTCATTTACTGCTTTTATTACCACGTCTCTCGAGCCCCCCGGTCGTGTCCAGGAGGTGGCAGTGGAAGAGCATCCATCACTCCACAGACGCGGGGCTCTGAGAGCACGCGGTTCACCAAGAAATCAAGGACTGCTCTGCATCACAGCACAGCAAACAGCTGCAGTCTAGGGGGCTTTAAGAGGTACCTCCTATCTGTGATGCCCCAAATGCCAGAATCTCTAGCTCCACAGTTAATAACCTGAGAATGTGTAAGGAAACTTCTTCGTCTGAAAGCCAGAAGGAGAAAACCTCTTCTGAGTGTGTAATTGCAAAGAATTGGTTTTCAAGACAGTTTTAATCATTTTAATTATTCAAATGAGAAAAACATCTGCATATAAAATCCACTGCAACTGACTAAAAACACACAGGATTCTCACAGTGAAGCAAACTAAACACAGTTGTGCCAACATCATGTGATAAGTTCATATTTTTTAATGAGCCTGTAGCCCCTTTTTTAACTGCCCTCATGCTGGGACAACTGCCTCCATGGAAATGCACAAGGGGCTATTAGAGAACTGGAAAGTTTCCTGATGCATTTCAACCCAAAACACTGCTGAAGAACATGACAAAATTAATGTCAGAACCACTTGGGGTTATCATAGGGAAGTAGTGGGGTGTAAATAAGCATCAGAAAACTGCAAAGGAGAAAATATATTCAGTTTCTAAGAATGGAAGGAAAAGATAAATCAGCTAACCCTCAAATGCTAGAAAAATCTTGGAAAGCACAAAATTGTTGTGAGCAATAAAAGAAAACAAGGCAAAGAGGAAGAGTCAAATGGATTTTTCAACTGCAAATGTTCTCAGAACAAACTCAATTCTCTTTATAAATGATGTCTGGGCCTGGATTGAGAGGAAACAATAAACACCATCTGAAGTCACAGAATGAGCTTTGATACCTTCTCATTCAAAAGAGAGAAAAGTAAAGATTTTTCTCCTGACTCAGGCAGATCCCAGGTTTGCAAACAGAGGACACATGACATGGTCTGAAGCTCATGTGATTCTCACGTTTCTGCTTTAGTTGGCCAGGGCAAGTGGAGATAGATGAGCCAATATCAGCAGGAGCAAGAGACCCGCTTGGAACAAAAAAAGGGATGATAAATCCATGGGAATAAAACCTGAAATTTTTTTTAGAAAGAATATAACAAACTGTGGACAGCATTTTAGGACTCTGAGAGAAATGGGAGATCTAGATTAAGTGGAATGTCAAATTCTTCATGCACCCACAGATATATTTTATCAATTTTCATGAATTCTTTTCTGTATTTATTTTCCCAAGTGATTTGGAAAGACTTTTTTACTCTCTTTTAAGAGGCTGCTTCATTAGTATCAGATACTTTAATCACTGTCTTGCATGTGTGGGCTCTACCTGACTTCATGTAATTGCATCTCCTGATGACACAGCTTTGGGAAACTTGTTGTTTAATAAGCTGAACCCTCTGTAAAGCACCCCCACCCACCCCAGCCTGCAGCAACACTGTCAGTGTTTGACAGGGGGGTCCTGTGTGTGTTTGAAGGCTCTGCCTGCTGGGCTGGGGGGCAAGTGAAGGTGGTGGAAGGACACCATGGTCACCAGAGGGTGAGTTCTGCTGGGAAATGGGATGTAAGGATTGCTGGGGGTAGGGAAAACAGGTTTTGTTTCTCTAATGAAGAAAGAATTAGTGAGAAAACAGCTGACTAGCAGGTTTCAGGGAAACAAGGAGGAATTTTCAAGAATGCTTTGGTGAATAAAGAACCAGCCACTTTATCAAATATGTTCATGCTGAATGCTGAAGTGAAACTCATATTAATTTCTAGTGAAGAGATGGTGCTTGATAAACCTACTAGCTCCACTTCAGAGTTTAGTTTTAGCTCTGTATTAGGGTGATAATTATAATTACATGTACTTGTGCTCTGCCTCATGGTTTGTGCCACATGGACTCCAACCTCCCCGAGCTGTTTGGAGGAGATATCTCAGATCTTGGATTCTTCCTCTTACTAGAAACTGTACAAAATGAGTGGAAGGAAGAACTGCTGCATCCTGAGGGCTTCTGATCTAGAGGGAGAAGCAAAACAAAAGGGAACTTGGGAATATTGTAAAATAGGAACCAGATTGGAACTTCCCTTGTATTCTGTTTTCCCTCTGCTAATGTAGTTTAATGTGTAGGGCTTGACATTTTTGCAACTATTTTTAAATAGGTGAATTGTGAAACTCAGTGTAGCTCCACATTACCTTTTATCCACCTCATTGAGTCTCAATATTTGAATGTAAATACCTTCAGATCTAGAAAGCTGTTCTGACACTCTTCATTTAGTTTTCATTCACAGCTGTTAAAAATTTTAAAACTATTCTTATGTTAATCCAGCCTTCTCCAAACCCACCTTCCACCCCTGTTTTTAAATACCTCATGCTAGAACTGGAAGAGAAAGTGCCTGCCTAATTATCTCTATTTTCAGCACTGTGAATTAAGCTGTTTGTTGAACATCATGTTGCAGATTCAGCTCGTCCAGTTAAATCATTTTAGCACTAAAAATCTTATGCATTTTCTTCTTGCCCTCAAATTTTTTGTGCTTCTCTGTTTATTCAGCAGACCCATAATGGTTCAGAAAGCCACCAAATATTCCACTTGGACATACCTTCTTCAATGCTGAACAAATATTAGAGCATCTTCTACCCCTCTTAAAAGTGACCTAATCCCCAGGAATTGAGGCATTTTAATAACTATTTAACTTTTTATCTGGATCCATTCCTTTATGGAAGGAATGGGTTGGGGGTTTGGGGTTAGTTGCTTGGGTTTTTTGCTAGATAATAAATTTCACATGTATGAAGAAGATATTTAGCCTGGGGCTGCTGGTTACTGTACCACTTCTGGAAAGCAGATCTGAACTAAACCCACAAATCAGATTTAAACTTTGTAAGAGTGAGTGAATACAGGGGAGCATCCCGAGGCTCTTGTTTGTACAAGGCCCTAGGAGAGGTTTCACCCAAAATGTTGAATGCAGATGTGGAGAACAAGCTCCTGTCTGGCCTGAACTAGCTCACAGCCCCTGCTGAGGGTGCAAAGGGAAGATCTGACTTCAAATCCTGCATCTCTGAGCTTGGATGCCTCACACTGGGCTGAAGGGAGATGTCTCTGCATGAAAAATAATAGCCTGAAATTCAAGAGCCTTTCCTTAAAATATGTGGGAAGGGAGAGGAGGTAAGTCTTCTTAGTCAATAGTTAGAAAGATAAACTTCCCGTGTTCTGATGCCTTTATCCAACCAATGATTCTGGGATCTGGGCAGTCTGGAATTTCATCCCCACTTCTCTTGTGTCCTTCCCCCATCCCTACATTTTTGGGTATTATAGACATTTAGGCAGAATTTACAGGTGGGTGGTGCCATTCCAAATTCATGGGAATAGTTTCTTCATTTAGCAATAAACAAGGAATGCTAAGAACTGTGAAATAATGCAAATCTTGTCAGACACTCTTACAAGGTTTTTTAAGGGTCAGAACTGTTTGGAACAATGCTTTCAACAATGCCTTAAAAGCAAAGAAACCCATATTTTTGTCACTACAGCAAAACACAGGTCTTCAAAATCTTCCCTGCACTTTGTCTGTGTTGTTGTCAGAACTTTGACAGGTGATGATTTGCATTTCCTCAGTCTGTGACAATTTTCCAAGAGGAGGTAGTATCAAAGCCATCTAGAATTAGCTGTGACAAGTGACAATTGCATGGGTGGCACAAAACGTTTTTACAAATAGACATTATTTTATACAACAGGCATAAATACACGTTTTAATGAAGAAGTGGTTCACAATGATGGTATTATTGACTTGTTGAGATTAAACAGGTCTGCCATATGCTGTCTAGTGCTTCAGATGGTTTCAAATTAATTTTTATTTTTTTAATCTCTGCATATTAACAACAGATGTTGAATTTTAAAATGATCCAATAATCGAGGGGAAATCATTCCAAAGCTGAGTGATAATTTTGTCATGTTAATGATTTGAAATGCTTTGTATGTATTATATATTGGTTATTTAGCTCATAGCTAGCTCTTGCACGTGACAGTTTAATTTTTGTCATTTTACTTCCTCCAGAGTTTCTTCCAGTTGTTGAGGAGTGGGTTGGTTGAACACTTGCCTTGGAACTCCATCCCTAACATTTCAATTATTTTTGCTAGAAAACCCTTTCACAAATGCATCTGCCCTCAACTGCCCTGCCTCTGGATTGTACAGAAATGGGATGTGGACCTCACCCTAATATTCCTGCTTTTTCCTGGCTTGCCCCTGTTGCACTGAGGGGCTGAGGGGAGGGAAGAAAGATGCCACAAAGCAAATACACCAAGCTGAAATGCCATAAATGAGGGACCATGCTCTCAGGAAGGCTTGAGTGGCTCCTGCATTTACAGGAACAGCCTCTGGGTGATTACACATTTACCCTTTGGCTGCTTATTGTTAGCTTGAGGTTCAGAAATATCTTTTTTTCTTTCTTTTTTTCTTGCCCTGCCTCCATGAGCCCAAGATGGGTTGGTTCACAGCACAGTCTGTTGCCCCTCCTTCCCACTCCCAAACACAGCAGGTCACAGCAGGTGTGGGTGATGTTAGCCTGGGACAGTGCACCACGGCTCCCCTGTCGTTTGCTCTCACATTTTCACCTGTCTTGTGGGTGTGATGGGGTAAACAAACACATCTCCCCGTGGCTGAGAAGCTCTAGAAAGAGAGACAACACCTGGAGCTGATCAGCCTCCCCTGAGCACGGCTGCCTCGAGCTGAGCTCGTCACCTTTCTGCTGATGCTGCTGGGGAGAACCTGAGCTGCTCTGAGTGATCCTCAGCCCCACACCCAGCACAGCTTCTCACAAAGCACAGCTTTAAAACCAGTCCTGCTGCTGTGAGCCACGAGCTGCCTTTCCAGCAGGTTATCTGGAAACCCAGAACTGTGCTCAGTGGGAGACACAGATCCCATCTCCACTGGAAAGCCTCAAGCTCCTCTTTGCAGTCCTCCTGCTGCTGCTTGTCTCCAGTGCCTCATGGAAATGTAAAAGTTGTAGGAAATGTAGGTGTAGAGATTTTTGCCGTCATCTCCTTCTGGATATTCCCTGCAGAAATTAAAAAAAAAAAAAAAAAGAAAAAAAGAACCCACAGGGAAATTACAATGTGGTAATGAACATAAACAAGATGCAAAGGATGGAGAGCCCAGTCAGCTTCAAATAGATAGCAGTGATCCCAAATTGATTTCCAATGGGCTGGAGACAGGAACTGGGGAGCTCTCAAGTGTGTGCTTTATTATTTATATGGATTACTAGCTTCATTAACTTAATTTGACAAAGCAAGCTGTAGAAAGGGAAAGCCAATCCCATCTGCTTCTTGGTGAAGAGAGTAAATTTATAGATCCTAAAGGGACATAACTTCCAATGAGATATATTTGAGCTTCATGCCCTTAACCTCTCACTTTTTGCCCTGTGCGAGGCAGCCTAATGGTAATTAGTCCTGAATAATTTAGGTTGAAAAACACCTCTAAGATCATCAAGTCCAACAGTTAACCCAGCTCTGCCAAGCCCACCACTAAACCATGTCCCCACATCTACACATCTTTTAAATCCCTCCAAGGAGGGTGAGTCCACCACTGCCCTGGGCCCTGTTCCAATGCCTGACCAGCCATTTGGTGATGAAATTTTTGCAAATATCCAATCCCTGTGTAATCCTGTGTGGGTTCCTAAAGGAGAGAGCACTTAGATGCCTTTTTCTTCCCCATGGAGAAATGAGAAAATGCCAATATTCCTAATTTCAGGTGGCAACAACCTTGAGGCTCCTGCTTCCACTGAGTCGCTGATCAGTGGCTTCAAAAGTCTGGAGGAGAGTTAGGAGAGCAGGGAGCAGAGAAACAAATTATACAAAATTCTACTGAAACCAGCCTGGGGAAGCCTGTTCCATCTGGTTTTGTCACTACACAGTAAGAATAGACTTCAAGCCTGCTCTTCAGACAGGGATTGTGATAATGATTTCCAAAGGAGAAGTCCCACTAATATAGGATGGATACCTCAGATACATCTGCAGCTCCTCTCTGGGACTTTCAGTGAAGCATCTTGTTGCTCTGGAGGGAAATCAGGTACAAAGAATCAGAGTCAGTGATGGCTGTGACCCAAAATGAGGTCACTGAGCATGGGGAGAGGGATTTACTTGAGGTAAACACAAAAGCCAGAGCTCCAAGTGTCAGGCCAGGCCAGCTGCTGATGCACACAGAGGAGAGAAGAGGATATTCTTCATTTTAGAAAGCCCTTTTCCCTTTAGAAAGCTCTCCCTCTCTGTATTCTTTCCATGAGGAAGTAATGTTTGCTTTGACCTTTGAGCAACCTTTTCTCCAGGGTAAGGAGGAGGAATGTGATTTTTCTGAGAAAATAAAAAAGATTGTGAGCAGTGTGAGAGGAGGGCTGAAGGTAAAAGTTTGTGCTACATTTCTTCATGCAGAAATGGCCAAGATGGCAGTGACTTTACCACCATCATGTTGTTTTTGTCCCTACCCTCTTCTCATCTGCTGGGGAGATTGATTGATGTATTGTACAGTTCTCTCTGGTTTTGCACTTTTTTTTCCCCAGCTGCAGGTGCACCATTTTCAGCTTCTATCACCTTAGACAACTAATCATAACTCACCATTGACATCTCAATGAGCAAAATTTGCTCAATTAAAACTGCACAGAGCACCTGTTGTTCAGCAGGTATGAAAAGCACCAGCTTTCCCCAGTCCATCTACCAGCTGTGAAACACTCACCCTGCTCCTGTGAGTCATGACCTTATGGCAGGAGCTGCTTTTGCCCACCCAGATAAAAATAAGATATTTGTACCATTGTCATTCCCCAGCAATGGTACAAATGGAACTCTGAGTCTTCTTCAGTCCAGAACAAGGAGAATTTATTTAAGCAGTGCATTGCACAGACAAGTTATTCTTTGGTGAAGGTTCTGAGTAGATATCCCTGAGGTGGGGGAAAGACCAACTCTACCTGACCCTAACTGAGGTTTTATTGTTTTCCTTTGGCTGCCTGATTTCAACTTTAGGGAGGTTTGGTCACTTCCTAATCTAATTCCTGATCAAACACTGACTTTTCTATGTGTTTCATGAGTACATTGCCTTTCGATGCCAGCCCCACTCTTGACCACAGGGAGTAGTTTATGTTTGATCAAGCACTAATGTAATTAATAGGTTTTATCAAGTTTTGAACTGAGCCACTCCACAAAATAAAAGCGTGCCATGATTTCTTAAGCTGCAATTAAAAAAATACACCACCAAAAACGCCTCAGTGATGAGCCCTGCTCCTTCCAAAAACCACAGCAGCTCCCTGGAGAGGGGTGGAGATTAGCAAACACGTTTCACATGACAGCTTTCAATTTATTTATTTGCATGACTGGACTACAGAAGTGCATCAACGTGCCTCTAAATCTTATTATTGTTTATTACTCTGGATATCAGACAGAACAATAATTAAATTGGGCAGAGATTCTTGGGGCTCAGTTAACAGAATTGAAGCTCAGTGAATGTGGCTGTGCTTTGTTCTCTTCCCCATGTAACCCTCAGACCTCAAGCTCAGTGCTGGACCTCCTTTGGGCAGGGAAAGGCTGGAAAAATGGCATTACAGGACCACTGAGGTGAGCCAAGGGGCTGTGGAGGAGAGAGGAGGAACTTCAGGAGCCCACAGCTGGGGAATGCAGATGATTTCAGGGTGCATCTGAAAACCTGCTCATGAGGAGGGCCAGAAACAAGGGCAGGCTCTGAGCTTTCTGCTGCAAATTGACATCCTGACAGAATCAAGGCATGTTTGGGTTAAACCAGCACTTAGATGAGGGTGCCAGCTGTGCTGGGCATCTCCAGGAGCTGCCAGACCTTAGCACTGCTCTAACAGCAGCTCCAGAGGCAGCTGGAAGTGAGATATTCCCAATGCATCCATCACTGTGGGAACAATCTGTGCACTGAACAGCCCTTCATTTCTGTCTCAAGGAAAACCAAATGGAGAGAGAAATCCTTGTTTGCTTCATGCAGCTCTCTGCATTCACCATTCCCAGTCATTATCTTTCAAGAGAACATGAATAAGTCAAACTGCAGTGGTGGAAAATGAGGGAAAAAAATATGATGTGGAGGGAAAGATCCCAGGACTGCTTAAGAAAGTCTGGGAAGATTCCACTGGGGTTTGGATCCTTCTGGGTGGCAGCACTGTCTGTATTTTGTACAGGAGGCTGCAGACATTTAGAGCCACCTCAATGTTAGTTAGCATTTACAAACTGAAAAATTAGCAGTTTGAATTTACTTAATTCCACAGAAGAAAAATCTCTAAAAATCAGGATTTTTCATTATTTGAAGATGCTTTTTGCACTGTTGTGTCAGTGTTCTCTTGGTGTCCTGCTCTTTTTACTCTTTAAAAGAGGCCTGAAAATGAGGTTGAAAAGTTTTTAAAATTAGGTTGGTTTGTTTGGAAATGGCCTTTTTACCTTTTCAAAGCGACCAGTAAGTCCAGGAACTTACTGTATTGAGCTTCAAGGAAAAAACATTTCTTGTAATTCAGCAAAAGCAAAATATTCTTTAGAATGTCACTCAAATCTTTAAACTGAGGTGAGCAAGGCAGACACACATAATCACAGAGTGGATGCAAGTAATGCCCACTTTAAATGCACTCTCTTCATTCAGTGCCTCTGTAATCAGCTTTTAATGTCCTCATTACCAGCAGCAGAACAACTTGAAATTGTAGGAAGTTCATGAAATGGGACTTCAAATGTTTTCCCAACACTTTTCCCAGGGTATGCATACGGATCTGGGGGATTTTTTATCAGATTAATTTTACTGAAACATGATGAGCAAAATGATTTTCACGGATCCACAGTAGGATTACATTTACAAACTAAAGCAACCATCCTCTCTCTTACCCCTCCCCTCATGTCCATTTGCACTGCCCCCAGCAGAGACCTCCCTGCCCATGTGCAGGCATGGTTAGGGAAATGCTCTTGCTGGCCATGGCCAAAACTGCCCCTGGACTGTGCTGCTTTTTTGGCTGATGTCAGTTCAGCACCAGGAAGTTTCTCTTGCTATCCCAGATTCCAGCTGAGCAGGCTGGGGGAAACCTCTCAGAATCAATATCTGTTGTCAGGACTTTGTCCTGTACACTTGACTCTTATACCAGATATTTTCAGGGAGGAAGAAACTAGAAACCATTAGGTTGATTATAGCTTCTATCTCCCTTTGAAAGGTGAATGTCAAAGGAAATTATTTCTTCCCAAAAAACTCCTCCAGAGCAGAGCGCCTGTCCCTCCTCTCTGTTTGGCAGCTCTTTCTTTGACTCAAAGAAATGAGTGGCTCAATATCCACGGCCCCTTCAGCCTTCTGTCTCTTAGGGCACTTCCAGGAGAGCAGTGCCAAAACCTCTGGCTCTCTCTGGAGATCACAGCTGCTGGCAGCACTGCCACATGTCAAAATCAGTTCCCCAAGGAATGAATGGAATCCATCTCAGCACGGACAAGGCTGTGAGGACAATGCAGCTGACTTGTGGCGGGGTCAGTGAATTGGGGCTACATAAGGCAATGACCCTAACCCAGAAAGGACTACAGGAATGTTGTGTCCTCTGCCCTAGAGCCTGTGCTAAGGAATGGACTCTGGGTAGACACGCAGATTTAATTTTTACCCAGTAAAAACACTCCCTCTTTGAGATATTTAGGTTTCATCTTTGATTCTCTTTGTCCCCAAAACCCATCTCTGTACTGGCAGTAATATCCAAAACAGATAGGAAGGATCCCTGTACCTTATTGTGCTAACATCTCCTTGTCTTCTAACTCCAATCAAAGAAATAAAGATAATTTTGAGGCATGACATCTGCCTGTCATTCTGCATTAGAAGTGGAGGTGCTGGGGAAGATGCACATGGGACTTGTGTTGTTATAATTGAGTCCTAAGGGCAAATGTCAGGAACGAGGACTAATTAAAAGTGGAAAAGACTTACTATGTTAATGTACAAAGGAGGTGCACTCCCACCAGCTCTCGCTTACAGCACCACACTGGCCATAATGCAGTTTGTAGCTGGTCCAATTTTCTTCTTCCTCCAGGCAAACATTTTTTTCAGCTCTCCCCTGAAGCTGTCATGGAGCCAGGCGTAGAGGAAGGCATTGGTGCAAGCAGACATCATTGCAAACCAGTGGCACAGCAGCTGGATGAAGTTGAAGTACTGCTTGTCAATCAGGCTGATGTCGATGTCCTTTATCATGTTGAAGATGTGCAGGGGCAGCCAACAGACTCCAAAGGCTGCCACCACTAAGACCAGCAGGCGGAAAGTCTTCCTCCTCCTGGCACGGTCCCACTCCGCCTGGCCCTGGGTGACATTGCCCGGGACTACACGGTTCTTCAGCTTGACTGAGATCCTCAGGTAGGACAGGGAGATGACAGCCAAAGGCAACACGTAGGTGATGATGAGGGTGCTGTAGGCGTAAGCCAAGCGATCTCTTTTCATGTGGAACCAAAACTCCTCGCAGATGGAGAAGTCCAGCTCGGGGAACTCTGCGTGGTAGGTGTGGACCAAGGCTGGGGCAGCCAAAGTGCAGCTCAGCAGCCAAATAGCAGCCAGGATGTAAGCACAGATAGGGATGGTGAGCCTCCTGCGGAAGGGGTACACCGTGGCACAGTACCTGTCCACAGCTATGACAGTCAGGGTGAAGACAGACACAAACACCGTGACAGGCTGCATCAGGAAAACAAAGTAGCACATGAAGCGCCCGTAAACCCATCCCCGGGGCTCAAAGGCATAGGCCAGGGTCAGGGGCACACAGGTTGCACACATGAGCATGTCTGAGAAAGCCAGGTTGCCTACCAGAAAGTTGGTGACATTGTGCATCTTTTTTGTCTTGCAGATGACATAAATGAGGAGGTAATTCCCAATGACACCAATAAAAACCACCAGCGAGTAGCAGGGGATGATGAGTGGCTTGAAGGACTGAACAAACTGGAGCCCTGAGAATAAATTACTGGTGTTGCTGTGGATCGCAGAGAGGAAGCTTTGGGAGGTTAAATTGTCCGAATTCATCATTTTCCTCCTTTTGTTGTCTGCCGTCAGCTGAGTGAAGTAGTTAGCACTGCGCTGCTCCCGCACTCAATCAG
>VZUA01074506.1:3323-14376 GCA_013401035.1 Horornis vulcanius | reverse complement strand
CTTGAAGAATGATCACTGCTTCATATTGACCTTGCAATTATTTACCAAGTCTTTGCCAAGTCAGTATTAGGGCAGTAGGAATTAGTCTGGTTGCTGGATAAATCCAAATCTTAGCTTGTGGCAGTGGCTTTTAGTCTCTCCTGAGACGTGGAAAACAATGATGCTGTGCTGGAATCTCAGTCTGGGTCATTAAGAGTCATGAGTTGGTTCCTATATTTTATTTTTTTTAATCCTGCAGAGGGGAAAGATGTAAACTGTTTTAGATGTTTGCTGTGAAAAGGATAAAAAGCAATGGTTATAAATAAAAAGCAAGGTAAATTTAGACATAAAGAATGACTTGCAAATGGGAATTTGAATACTGGAATGGATTGGGAGTATGTGGAGTCTGTCTTTGGAGCTTTTTAAAAACAGGTTAGATAATCTGTCAGAAGGGATGGGGAGACAAAATCTGTGACTTGTTAACCCATTTTCTTGTCTCAGTGGGGTTTTGGAGCGGACAGGGCCACACCATGATGCAGCAAAGACAGTTTGGAGCCCTTGGCCTTTAGCTGAGTCTGTTTGAAGGCCATTTGTAAAAACTGAATTGCACAGGAGCTGTTTATAAAAAAAGTGATCTTTGTTGCCAAGCCCTGCAGCTGGCAGTGCCTTGTGCTGCCTGGAGGGACACATGGCAGAGCAGAGAACCTCGGGCTGCTGCTGTGCCATGTCAGGGGACTTTGCCCTTCTGCTCTGGCAGAATTATTCGCAAACAGCAAAGCTGAGTGGCTCTGCTGTAGTTCCATGTGCTACAGAAATCTGTCTCAGTGCTTTCTTATATTTGAGTAATAAAAAAAAGCTTTTTAGAAGCAGGCTGGGGCTCTGCTGTTAGATGAGATTGCCACAGATGAGAGCTGAGGAAGTGGAATGCTTTTGCAGAAAAAATCTCTGTTCAAAATCAGCAGTGAGCTCAAGATAATTGAGTCTTACAATTTTCTGACAACAAGTTACGAGTTTTGAAATAAATAGATCATTTTAGCATTCCTGGCTTAAATAGGTGAGAGACATGCTGCTATTTCTGGATGTGTTTTCCATTATCTTTACCTTCACAAGAGTACAGGAGATTAAAAGAATGTTTGCTGGGAAGTTGTTGCTTCCCAGCAAGAAACTCAGAGCCACTTTTCAAGGGCTGCCTTATGAACAAAGATACAAAGGCCCTTTCTGTTGTGATTATGCCACTGAAAAGGCCGTGCTGTTCTGCTGAAAAAGGAGAGAAATTGCTTATTAAAGTGTTTTCTTATAATGTAGAAACAGAAAAGCTGTAATTTGATTTCTCCTGACTGAAAAATAGAGTGTAGACAAGCTCAGATTTCCACATCAGCTAGAACTAAAGTTGTCATAGAGAAATTGTGTTAACTGTTTCTTGCTTTCCCTGCTGGCCTAAGGCACATTTCCTGTTCTCATATATTAGAGATAAGAACAACCTCTTTAAATAGAGCTGATGGTAATGCTTAACTGGTGTCTAACAAAATATAATCACAGTGGTCATTAAAATCTGCAGCTGTAGCTGACAGGCCATTATTATTTCCACTGGAAAGGCTTCATTTCATGTGTCACCATCCCTCAGATGAGTTTTTCTTTTCTTTTTCTCCAAAATGAACATGCTAACACACCAAAAACAAAAAAAAAAAAAAAAAAGTAGCCTAGATGGCATCCTGTGCTGTAACAGCAATTGCCTTGTAGTGCAATTAAAATTATTAAAATTGGAAAGTGGGGCCTTGTGCTCAGCAGGGCCTGAGGGCACAGAACATGAGGTTAGTGGCCCTTGGAGCCTCTCATTGAGGGGAGCTGCCTAAAGTTAAAAATAAGATAGATCTGAAAGGGTTTTTTTTTTCAGTTTCCAGCACTGAAATTGCCTCCTACCAGTTGTGGAAATCGTTCTTGGTGATCATTTGTTCATGGTTTTTGTTCCCATTGCCTGTTTCTGGTGAAGGCAACTTGGAGAATTTTGTGACCCATTTTAGGAGGGGCAGTGCAACCTTTGCAGTGCCAGAATAGCTCTGGGTTTGAGCCAGGTGGTTTGGGTATGGCACTGTCATACCCAATGTTTTAGATAAATGTTAAATATTAAGCATTTAAATGATGTTTAAAATAAAGAAAAGCACTCAGAGATTTGTGTTTCAGTGTTGAACTGTGGAAAGTGCTTTTCTTTCAGGTTGTGTCTTGGTTTCAGTCACTTTTCAGAGGCTGTGCTGGTTTGAGAGTGGCACAGAGCTCCTTTTGTGTGTCTTTATTGCCACATTCTGGAAAGGGAGAGGAATAATCCATGAGCACTTTCCTACAAACATCACATCCTTTATTTTTGGCGTGCTGGCTCTATTTTTGTCCAGGTACCTCCTGAGATTGGCAACAGAAGATAAAAGTGTGTGCAAAGCAAAAATAGTATTCTCTTGATGCTCCTGGGGAGATGACTCTGCTTCACTCTCTTTTCTTCCATTATTATTTTGCATTTTCTTTAAATAGCCCTTTTACACAGGCACTTTCATCTTATGGGGCGTGGTTTTTTAGCTTGTTCTTGTCAGCAGTGAGTTTGAAGAAAGAAAAAAACCAGCTTGGAATAAGCAATGGGCAAGGCTGATACTTCTTCAAGGTGCTCTCTAGAATGTGTGGGCACCCTGAATTAAACAGCAGCTTTATTTTAATGAGAGCAAGGTGGAATTTTGGAAACCCTGACCATAATCTGTACCTAGTGAAGGCACTGGAATTTTGGGGAGGGGGGGTTGAGTTTGGGTTGCTTTTTCTATGGTGAATTTTAGTAAGAATGTTTAAACCATGACCAAGTATTTTCTAATAATCTGCTTTCAGATGTATAACACTACAAGCAGAGTGGCTTGCTGAAGAATTACATATAGGGAAAAGGATTTTTATATATGCTCTGTATTATCTTCTTATACTTTATATGTAACCAATGTATTATATACAGCATATAAACTGTATGTCTATATTTAAATAAACATTTAGTTCAATATATAAACAAAACCAAGGGAACTAGAACAGATGGACAAAGGATCTCAAGATTGTTGTCCCAAAATTGGGGTCTCTCAAAAAATGTGAAGAAGCCAATCCACACACAGTGGAGCTCTAGGATTTATTATTTATTATTTATAGTTCTGCTCCAGTGGGGCTGCTAGCACACTGCAAGCCAAAAATACAAGCATATTTCTGTAGTTTGATTATTTAGAGTTCTGCATAAGGAATCCACATCTCTGCTTGGCAAGCTGCTCCTTGCTTTGCTGTCTCTCACCTGGGTTTAAGGTACAGCACCTTTTGAATTCATGTTTGGTGTTAGGGATGGCCCCAGCTTCAGAGGTGTGGTTTGCACATCCGAATGAGCAGAGCTCTCCAAAGGACAAAATCTGAATTATTTCTGAAAAAAACCCTTTCCTGATATCCAACCTGAACCTCTCCTGACTCAGCTTCAGGCTGTTCCCTATCCTTCTTCCCCTGTCTCCAATGGAATCTCCTTTTCAGCAGCTGTCATCTCTGTAATGACACTGCCTTCTGCAGCATGCAGGTAGATTTCAATCCTAAATTTTAATTCATGTAAAGCAACAACAGACCTTGAGCAATTCCTGAGAGTGCTTCTAAAACAGGTTAAAATATGAGGGGGGCACTTCAATATTGGTGTCACTTTCTCAATATTAGTATTGCTTTCCAATTTTTTCCCATCTTTTTTCATCACATAAAGCTTCCAGTAACCCTACAGCAGGGGTTACCTTCATGAAAGTGCACTGAGATAACTTCTTCCTCTGAGTGTGGCTTTTTAACAAACTTCATGTATTTAATGCCTTGGAGATGCAGTGGCAAAACCAGAGATAGTTCAAGTGTATACTCTGAACATCTAATAGTCTTTTTGGCAAACCTGACTCTCTTTAATAAAAGAAAAACTAACAAAACACAACCCACTTGAGCCACGTGCAGTAACAAGAAGCTTTGTGCTGTGTTTTTCTTCAGGTGAGAAATGTGTTTTGCATGAAGGCGAAGGAAGGCAGAAAGAAATCAGTGCGTGCCTTAGTGGCCGTGGGGAATGGCAGAGGGGCTGCAGGTACGTGCACTGCTGCTGTGTCCAGGGTAACCCTGCTGATGGCATCCTCTGGGGGAGCTGTAATTGCACCTGCAGTGGTGGCCAAGCAGAGTTTTGATGAACTTTGCTGATGGCATCTTCTGGGGGAGCTGTAATTGCACCTGCAGTGGTGGTCAAGCGGAATTTTGATGAACTTTGCTGATCTGAAAGATTCAAGGCACTGTTTGTGTTCCTCCAGCTGAATTTTGTTTGCACTTGGGAGTGGAGGAAAGTTTATGAAGAGAGGAAAAAGCTCTGAATAAACTCTTCCTGCCCCTTCTTTGGAAAGCTTCTTCATGGAATGTGTTCTCACTGTAATCCAGATGTCCTCGTTGATGGAACTGAAGTTGTCCCAGGCTTTTGTTCTTCCTTCCCTTCTTTATTTTTAAACAGGGTGGGTTATTTCTTTTGTCTGAAGCAGTCACCACTACTCAGTTGTTGGAAACAAAGTTTGGTCAAACACACAGAAAGAGCTTAAGCCTGGATTTTATTTCCTTAGACGACAATCAGTTGACATCCAGGAGTTTAGGTGTTCATAACTCCTAAACTCCTTGTCTCTGTGATTTTCTCTGAACCACTTTCTGAGTATGATCTGTGCAGCAGAGTGCAAATTTAAACGTGCTGAACATGGCTGTGAAGTTCTTTGGGGTTTTTTCCACTTCTCTTTCTGAAGGTTATCTGTTTCTCAGCAATAAAATGCCTCTTTCTGTCTTGCAGGTTTTGCAATAGGGAAGGCAGGTGACAGGACAAATGCTTTAAGGAAGGTATGTTGATTGAAGTTTTTATTAAGAATAATTACAAATAATTTGTAGCTATGCTTATTATTTCCTAATAATCAGTGTCATTTGTAGTCTTTGCAAAGAATTAAGTCCATCCATTAAGTTTGTCCATCTTGATACAGATAATCATGGAATGATTTAGGTTAGGAAAGCCCTTTAAGATGATTTCCATGGAGTTCAGATGTGGCAAATCTGTTTTCCTAAGTTGTTTCTCCCTTTCTTTTCTTATATGTAATTAACTGAATAATGATAAATTGCAAATGCTGAAGAATTCAAGGAGAAAAATGTTTTCTGCTCTTATTTTCTAGGCAAAGAATAAAGCAATAAGCTCCTTACACTTTATAGACCTGTATCAGAACCACACAAGTGAGTATTATTCTTTCAATTTAAGCACTGAATATGCCAGCAAGGACTGCTTGCAACTACTTGCAAAGCATAAAAAAAAAGGTTAAATAAAGTTTTTCTGCTCTGAAGCATTGTATTACAATTCTTGGTCTAGTTGAAGGTTTCCCTGCTCATTGTGGAGGGGTTGGACCTTTAAAAAGTCCCTTCAACCTAAACAGTTTCATGATTCTGTGCTTAAAATTTGGATACTTAATGCAGAGTATTTCAGTCTGTCTGCTTTTTTCTGGGAGGTTTTTTTGGAAAATCCAAGAATGCTGATGCCTACGGGGAAATCTTAGGTTAGAAACTAGATTATTAAAAAAATAAGAGTTTAAATTGTATCAGTTCAAAACCTACTGAGGCTCACTGGTAGGTATTCACAGGTAGTTCAACATTCATGAACTATTCCAGAAATTTACCTAGACTAATCCTCCTCTTCAGACAAGTCAGGGGAGAGCAAAACCAACCTCACAGTTCAGAAGAAGAAAGTACTAGCTAAAGCTTTTCTAGAAAGAAGAATTTATCTGTAATGCCTTTTTTTCTCCCCCCCTCCAGTTTACCATGACATTTCTGTGAAATTTAAAAGGACAAAAATCCGCATGAGGAAACAAAACAAAGGTAATTAAAGAAGTTTAAATGTTGAAGTTTTAATAATTACTGGCTGGTATTTCTTTGATGAAATTAAACTTCTGTAGTGTCTAGTGTACCATGTTTTAAATGTTGAAAATGATCAGTCATTTTTTCTTTAGAAATATCTACTGCTGCTGTCATGGCTTTGCTCTTGCCAATTGGGATTTGTCCCTTTTGTGGATTTTGAAATGTGTTTCTGTCTCCTTCACTCTGTGCCACTAAAGCCATGACAAAACAGAACTCCTTCCAATTGCTGGGCCAGGAAAAGGGAAGTGATGCCTCTGCACAGCCCCTGGATATTTTCTAACAGAAATAACAAAGAGCTCTCAGTGCTCTCTTCTGATGAAGCTGTGTGCTTACAAATAATCATGCAATGCTCATTTATGGTTCTTTTTTTTTCCCCCCAGGGTATGGTCTGCATTGCCACCGAGCCATTATCACCATGTGCAGGCTGATTGGCATTAAGGACATGTATGCCAAGGTCACTGGATCTAAAAACTTGATCAACATCACCAGAGCTCTCTTCAGAGGCTTGAGCCTGCAGGTGGGTGCACTCCCAGTGCCCTGGGGTGTGGGGGCAGAAGGGGATGGGTGCTGAAAGAGTTTCTGGGCAAACAGTTCAGATTCCAGGCTTCAAATTAAGCCATCTTACAAAGAGCAAACCAAATCAGCAAAGGGGATAATTGCTCAGCAGTTTATGTAATATAAATATATATTATATTTTTAATATTTTATATCTGTATAATATAAAAATAATGTTACATTTGTATCTTTATGTCTGGGCAGTAAGAGGCACTTCCCTGTTGTCAAAGCAAGATTTATATCCACATAAAGACATAAAAATGTTCCTGCACAGTACTGCCATGCGCAGAGGCATGTTAATGAGCAGGATCTGTCTTTCCAGAAGCAAGTTCCTCTGGGCTGCCATTGTGGGGCTGATTAGTCCCTCTGAGGTCTGACTGTCTGAATTTTACCCCAGCAAGATAACCCTGACAAAGTCATTTCATTTACACAGCGCTGAAACTGTTCGTTAGAAAAAAATTACATTTTTGGGGTCTTTTTTGGGTAACTCTTTTCCCCCCTGCCCCACATCCCACGTAGATTTTGACCTACAGGCACTCTGTACATCACTGCTTTGTTTTATTTCCCCTGTGCTCTGCCAGGAGACTCACCAGCAGCTGGCAGACCAGAAGAGTCTCTACGTGGTGGAGTTCCGGGAGGAGCAGGGCCCCCTGCCCATCGTGGTGGCCCTGCCTCGGGGCACTGTCCGTGAGGAGCCCGAGCCTGAGCCTGAGGTTCCAGACACAAAGCTGGAGTGGAGGGAGGTGAAGGAAGCTCAGGGGATGCTGAAATCTCCCTGGGCGAGTGTCAGGAGGGCGGCGTGCTGACACCTTGGGGCGCTCTGTGTGTGTGTGTGCAGCTGCCAGCCTGCCTCAGGACAGGGGCCTGGGCTCCAGGGGAGGGCAGCAGGAGCTCTCCTGGGCCATCCCTGTCCCTGCTGCCGTGCAGGAGCACTGCCTGCTTCCCCACAGTCCCCCTGAGCGCTGGCCCAGCGGCAATGTGCAGGTGGGAACACTTGGTGAGCGTGGCTTTGGCTCCAAGCATGCCTTCAGTCCATTCCAGAGGATGGTTTGGTACCAGGAGCTCTCATGTTCCCTTCGCAAGCTCTTGGGAAACTGTTGAAAATACAAGATTGTGAAAGCAATAAAGAATCATCAGAGTGGGTTTAGTTTGGGTTCGTTTGGGTCCTTTTATTTTATTTTATTTGGCAAAATGCTGGTGTGTGGGAGATGCTGAAGCAAGCAGCAGCAGCAGAGGGGGTTGATGTGTGCACCCTGTGTCACTACTGAGGCTCAGGGGTTAAATTCTGTGCCTGGCATGGCATTTCCCCAAATGCCAAAGGATGCTTGGGCCATCTCTTTTGTTCCTCCTTGGAAATCCTTCAAGACCAGCCTGGGAATTTCCATTTGGAGTTCTGATCTTAAAGACATTTAGGAGCAATGTGTTAGACTGATTTCACTGTGGGTTGTGTATTTACAGAATTTAATTGGGTTTTATCTCACTCATGCAATGAAAATTCTAATTCCAAGGCCGTGCCTGCTGAGGGTTTTTTTCCCTGTTTTCCAGCTCAAAATACACCTTCAGTAGGGGTTGCCAGGTGTTCAGGTTGCAAAGTTTCTTGTCAGGCACATCCAGCTGCTCTTGGGGAATGTGTGTTCACACTCTGAGCTTTGGTCCCTACGTAAAATTAATCTTTTGTGGCTTTACTGTTCCCACTGGTTTGTTCATATTAACATAGGGGTTTGAGTAGATGTTTTACCCAGCACACAGATTGCTCATCGCTCACAGAGCTGGCTGTAAAATGAGAAACTCCTGCATTTTCCATGGAGCTGGCCATAATTTTCTATTAAAAATCAAATTCTTCTGCAGTTCAGGAGGAGATGGAAGTTCTCCTCACTCCCTGCACTGCTGGAGGCGAGGTATCCAATATGCAAATATTTGGAGAACAGTTTACATGGTGGTTAAACCACTTAGTTAAGCAAGAGCAACCAAGATTACAATCTGGGTATAGTTAATGAATATGTCTGCAATCTTGTTTTTAATAGGAACTGGGGCTTTGCCTGCCTTCAGGTGCACAGATTGGTTTAACTGGCATGTAATTGCCTGCTCTGCAGAGCAGATGCCTGCAGCCCTCCCTGTGCTCTGAGGAAGCTGGAGAAGAGCAGAGATGAGAATTCCACTTACACAACCAGCTGAAACCTGGTGGTGGCTGCAGGGCACAAGAGGCTCAGTGTTTCAGCGGTGTGAATGGGACTTGTGAATGCTCTGGGAAAAAAAAAAAAAAAAAAGCCTCATTTGTGGCTTTTTAATGGGCTGCTCCATCCAGTTCCATCTGCAAGGGAATCCCAGCAGTGGAGGGATCTGGAATTCCTGAGCAAATGCAGGGCACGGGAAGGAGCAGCCCCAGCTTTTGGGCAGGCTGGGAGCAGCTCTGCAGGCAGGGACTGCAGCATCTGTTCCACACCCTGCACAGGGCAGCCTTCCCATGTCCTGGGGCACCCTGGGAATGTCAGTCTTCAGGGCTGTGGTGAGAAGACAGGAGAGCTGGGCACGATGAAGCTCTCTGGTGTCATTTTCTCTTCTTTGCAGCGTGCAGGGCAGGTGCAGGTTGCTGCAATTCAGCAGCCACCCCTCCCTGTGTCACTGTGCCATGCCCTGCACCCTGCCCAGCTGCCTGGGCTTGAACCCGGGCTCACACCCGGAGGGGATCAGAGCTCCAGCCCCATTCCCAGAGGTCATTCCTGGCCCTCTGCTGGGGGATCCCTTCCGTGTGCCCAGCCCTTCCCCGGGGAAAGGCTCCCCTGGGCTGATGCTGTGGGGGAGGCACGCAGCAAACAGGACAGGAGAGGGACTGGTGCAGACTGGTGAGAACTGGTGCGTGGAGGGCAAGGGGAAAGCAGAGGGCAAAGCAAGGCAGAAGGAATGAGGCTGGGGCCGTGCCAAGACGTGGGCTGGGATGCCATGGGCTGTGAGGGGACAGGCAGCACTGCTGGGTGCAGGAGGAACAGACTGCAGGGTAGGGCTGCAGGTCCCTGCCTTTGTCAACACAGCCCAGCAGAAAGGCATCTTTGTGTTCCAGTGTCACATTCAGGGCTGTTAAAAGAACCTGGGCAGCAACACCCCACGCACACCCCGTGAGGATGGGATGAGGAAATTCGTTTCAACTGGTTTCAGCAGGTGGATGTTGAACTTCAGAGCCCTGTGCCATTGTCCAAAGTGGCTTTGGGTTCCCTCCCTGCTCTGAAAAAGGGATTTCTCTTTCCACCTCTGTTGTAACCAGTTCCCTGTTGTCACAGTAACAAAAGCAAAACGAGTCAGGCTGGTTTTCAGGGAGGAAAAAAAAACCCATAAATGTTTTCCTTAGTTTGCAATTAAAAATCTTCAAACCAAACCCATAGTCACAGGTCAAAAGTTTGCCCGGACATGAAGCAACAGAGGAGCCTCCAAGTCAACATTTATTTCCCTCTTGTCCTCTAGTCCTTGTTGTTATCCAGGAAGTTCAGACTTAAAATGGAAGCATTTTTTGCTCCACAAGCTGGAAGAGATAATTTGACACCACTTTTTTTAGACAGCTCTAACTTGTTGAAAAGATCCCTTCCTGGTTCTGAACCCCATTCCAGTTAATTCCTTGTTGTGGTTTAACCCCAGCTGAGCTCCTGGGGCTGTGCCTGGGTGCAGCAAAGGGAAGAAGAGCAGCAAGGACTCGCCCATTCTCAAAACCACAGCGAACCCATCTTTATTAGTGACAGTGTATGAGAGAGAGCCATTCACCAAAAGCAGGAGTTGGTTCTGATCACCCAAAAAATTCTCCTCCAGCCTGCTGGGCCCCTTCCAGCCTGTGCTTTGCAGGGGGATCAGAGGCAGTGGTAATTCCTGGCGTGCCTCAGAATTCAGCAGCACCTTTCAGGAGCTGCAATGATCCACATTGCTCCTGAGCACAGTTAAATGTTGTCCCCATTGCTCAGCGCAGCTCAGAGAAGACATTTGCAGAAACTGCACGAAAATATTCATTTGTGCAGTAGTTTTAGAGGAGGGAAACAGACTTAAAGGGGGCACACAGCAATTAAAATGACAGTTTCACACTTGTGCTCGTTGGTGCTTGTTGTTCACTTTTCCCCTGATACCAGTAACAACCCTGGACACATAAAACTGCAGCCCAGGGATATTTTAACCCTTTGAACCCAACTATACTATGTTTTTTAAAACTGGATGGCTTTTTTTATTATTATTTTGGCCCCAGCATCAAACTGTACCCAGCCTGTAAGGTATTGAAGGGAAACAGATTGTGTGAGTATATTCCTTTCTCTGGCAGGCTCCTTGTCTTCATCACCAAGACCCCACATAAAAAGCTGCTTTGTTGCTAGGCTATACATTAAAAAACAAACCCCAAACCCAGCCTGGAGACGGCAGTCGTTGTTCCTGGGCTTGTTCAGGCTCTCAGGACGATTTCCACCTCAGGAGTGAGAACACCTTGTGGATCACATAAAGCAGGGTGGCCACAAATGCAAATACCTGTGGTGGAGAAACACAGCAGGCACTCAATGCCCTGTGCCACTGCTGCAGAAACACAGCAGGCACTCAATGCCCTGTGCCACTGCTG
>VZUA01074499.1:39939-56530 GCA_013401035.1 Horornis vulcanius | reverse complement strand
TTTTTTTTTTTTTTTTTTTTTAGGTATCACTTAAATCTAAAACAAGCACAAATAATGCAAGAGGTAGAAGAATATTTGCCATCATTTTTTAAGTGGGCAGAAGACTTCATGCACAATCCAGCAAACCAAAACAAAATGCAACTAAAACTGTAAGAAGCCAGAATTAAAAGTTTAAACCATTCTATGTTGTATATCTTGTTTAGTTCACTTGAAATTTTTAGAACTTCTTATGCACACCTGTTGGGTGATTTGGAGCTAATTCATGGCCTCACTGACCATAGGGCTGACCTTGTGCTCCATGTTTAGCTGCCATTGTCAGTACTGGGCAAGACATGAAGCCTGAGGGTGAACTGACTCACTTAAAATCCTTGGGAACAGCGTGGTAGAAACCAGGGCCTTTAGTGAGTAGAAGAGCAAGGATACTTGAGCTGCTGACTAAACCAGGAGTTACTGTAGTTATGAGCAAGACTACAAATCAGAATGTGGAACTGATAATCAAATGGAATTCTTGACTAATAAAGAAAATTTTCAGTGAAATGGTGATTGTACTCAACTGCTGCTGAGCTCTTCTTGTCTGTGGCTTTTTGCTGTTAATTGTAATAAGCATAGTTAAAGTTTCAGTGAAATGGCAGATCTGAGTAAAACCTGTATGCTACTGTCAAGTGTATGATAGAGTGTGGTTATTGAGAAAAAAATCAAAAACTATTAAAAACAGTTTTGAGTCTCTTTTAACTTTGAAATTAAGGTGAATAGCAAAAATTAATAGCAATAGTTAGTTTCTGATATGTTGCTTCTCTGTTAATGGGAACATTTGTTTGAGTAAAACTGGAGGCATTTTATTTCTAAAGTTAGCGCCTAAAGGGCACTTACAATGCAGAAATATTATATATCTGGTTGTAACACATTTTAACATTTAAATATTAATAATTAAGGGAAATTGTTTACTTCTGGCTTGACTTTCTTCCCAGGTCAAATGGTGGAAAAACAGAAGATGTATCTTCTAAGATAGAGATTGTAGATATCTTGGACATTGAAGAGAATATCTGGTCTCCCAGGTTTGGGTTGAAGGGAAAGATTGATGTGACAGCTGGGGTGAAAATCCATTGCCAGTCTGGAGTACAGTCTCGGATAATGCCTTTAGAGCTCAAGTCTGGCAAGGAAACAAACTCTATAGAGCACAGAAGTCAGGTACAAAGACCAAATGTCTAATTTCATTGTCAGTGGCTATGTATTCTTTCCTGTTAGGTGACCTATTTTGGGTTTTATGAATATGAAACACTTTGTATGTGGCATAATCTAAATTTGTAGATGGCTCATCCTGGCGTGCCCAAAGCTGCTGGTATTAAATGGAAGTCAACTGAGTAGTAAGAAGTACATACATTTACCACTTTCAAACACACTTCTGGGTTTTATGCTGAAATATTTGTTCTTTAGTCTCTTCTTACTACATTCAAATATTAGGTTGAAGCAAACTCTTTCAGGAACTAGTGTTATGCATATTTGCATATAGCTGGCCTGATTTAGAGAGGTAATAGCCTTGTTAAAAGGTTTTAGAGATGCCTTTTAATTTAAATCCTTGGTCAAGTTTTTACTGCTTACAGCTTTGAGAAGACTTGTGATAATAGTGGCTGTTTAGCCGTAGAAATTGTGGTAGAGCTAAATACAATTTAGAATGTATTTTGGTTTTAATACTGTGCTGGTTTTGACTGGGGTTAGCAGTAGTTTTCTTCACAGTAGGTAAGTGTGGGTTGTGTTTTGGGTTTGTGCTGAACACAGGCTGATAACACAGAGATGTTGCTGTTATTGCTGAGCAGCTCACACAGAGCCAAGGCCTTTCCTGCTCCCCACTGGGGGTGATGGGAACTGAGGGGACACAGCCAGGACAGAGGACCCCAGTGACCAAAGGGGTATTGCAGCCCATGTAGCTGATCAGCATACTCACTATCTGAGGTGGGGGAAAGAAGGAGGAAGGGTGGGGGGCACTCTAAGGTTTGGTTGATGGAGTTTTGCCTTTCCAAGGCACCATTCCACGGGATGGAGCCCTGCTCTCCTGGGGGTGGTTGAATACCTGCCCAGCCATGGGAAGTCGTGAATTAATTCCTTCTTTTGCTTTGCTTGCATCTGTGGCTTTTCTTTTCCATCTTAAATTGTCTTTATCCCAACCCTCAACAAGGGTGGGGAAGTGAGTGAGCAGCCATGTGGTACTTGGTTGCTGCTTGAGGTTAAACCACAACTGTATTGGAATAAGTTTATGTATAATGTTTGCAGGTTATTCTGTACACGTTGTTGAATTTAGAGCGGAGAGTAGATCCTGAAGCTGGATTTCTTCTTTATCTAAAAACTGGTACAATGTATCCTGTTTCTGGAGCTCGAATGGACCGAAGAGGTAAAGTTGTTCCCCTTCCCTGGAAACCGTAATTCTTGTAAATATTACTAAAATCTTTCTTTATAACTGTAAAGTTTACTCTTATGAAAATAGCTGTACTTGGGGGAATGTTCCCCTTGTTACAATGTTACTAAGCTTTATGTTAAAAATTCAGTTGTTTTATTAATAAGGCACAGGGACTTTGCTATTTGTGAATAGTCAGTTCTTAGCTGACTAAAAAGTTCATAGCTAATCAATTTTGAGGTAGAAATTGTTACAAACATAAACATCAGCTTAGTTTATTCTTTTCTTGACAGAATTAATGAAGNAGCATTGCTCCCAAATGCACAACTGCTTTCTATACAGCAGGTAAAAAAAAAAGTCTGACTAATGTTTTAAAATGAGATTGAATAATGGTATCTTTTGATAGAATAATTTCATTCTTGTGGTTGACAGTTTTGTATATATTGAGGACTTTCCCACCCCAAAACAATCTTCCACAGATTGCTCTACAACTTTGGTAATTCAGCTCCTGATCTCACAGAGACTTAATATTTTTGCTCAGGTACCCTTTCTGCAAGACAAAATCTGAGATAAGTCTCAACAAAATACTTGATGAAAAAAACAGATCTGTTTAAAAAGCTATATTCTTGAAGCTTTCTGAAGGAGGCAATCTTTGGGCCTGAGTTCTGGCTGGAGAACCACTTTTGCAGGTTCACCCTGTAGAAGATTTTTTCCCAGTAGGGTATGACACAAGAAATACATTGATACTACACTGCTGAAGTGTTATTGCATCTCCTGTTCAAGAGAAGTAGTGAGCAAATTTCACACAAAGTTATTGTATTTTTTAACAGCTGTTACAAGTTTTAGACTCTATGCTGCACAAAGACCAACCAAAATTGTAAAGGGAAGAGATCAAAGGAGATAGAGCAGGAGAGCCTTTGGGAAGGTCTTGTGAAAATAGAATGCCTGATAGTTTTTAAAATTCTAGGGGTAAAAGTGTATGTTGAGGGAGCTTTGTGGGGATACATGATATGTTTCTGTGAAATCCTGCTTCTAATACCCAGTTATTGCAGCAGCAGGATTATAGCTGGGAAGCTTTTTACTTCTGAATAAGCTTTTCTCTCTCTGGTTGGGTTTTGTTTACATGATTGGGTATAATATCTATTGATATTTAGTTTTGAAATAAATTGGCTTGAAGTTTGCTTGTGTTTTAACTACTAAATACCCATTGCTTAGCTAAATATCAAAATAATATTTGTATGTTACAGTAAAAGGAGTAAAAAAGGTCGACTCTGTAAATGTATACATTACTGTCTTTGAAATGCCTTTATTGGGTCTTTGATTAACTTATTGCCCTTCAAAATCATAGAGATGATGTGAAGTTACTCATATATAAGATTATGCATCTGAACAAAGGATACAGATTCGTCTTTATTCAAGTAGTGATAAATTAATCTGTCAGGTATGCTACAGTAAATATTTGGGTTGTTGTTATGTACATGTGGACTTGCAGATGAAAAAGGATCCAGGCTGAGCCTTTCCTGTGGTTGGTTCTACTCCTAGAGCTGTGGAGCAGAAGATGTCTGGTGTGGCCTTTCCTCCTGCTATGGTGCCTGTCATTGACAGAGAGACCCAGCACCTGAAACCCTCCCACTTAGAGTATTTCAGCCTCTGGTATCTAATGTTAACCTTGGAGCTGCAAAGTGGAGAGCA
Organism: Horornis vulcanius; assembly: GCA_013401035.1. Lineage (NCBI taxonomy): Eukaryota > Metazoa > Chordata > Aves > Passeriformes > Scotocercidae > Horornis > Horornis vulcanius. The sequence continues at coordinate 52,449 of VZUA01074499.1, read as the reverse complement.
TAAAAAGGGATATAAAAATATATGGTTGATACCTTCTTGGGAAAGGTAAGGTATCATTTCTAAACGCATGCCAATGATGCTTCCTTCCTTCCTTTTGTTTCTTTTGTTTTTTTGGTTTTGATGGTTGGTTGTGGGGTTTTAAACTTGTGGGGTTTTTTTCTTAGTAGTTCTCTTACAGAGAGGATCTTAATATTAAAATATTTCTTTATTTAATATCTTCAGAGAGAAGGCTGGGGATTGTGTTGGAAACATGATCAGAGCTGATGAAGTCCATGAAATTTCTGAGGGACAGTATCTACATTTTTTCCAGCGTAGAGATGGAGTCATTCCTGGAACAAACCTGTTGGCTGGTGATCGAGTGGTTGTGAGTGGAGAGGAGGAGGGTTTACTTGGCTTGGCTACTGGCTATGTTAGAGAAGTCAGTGCAACAAAAGTCTCCTGTTTGTTGGGCAGGTAATAGGACAAAAAGAAAAGTATCTGTTTGGAAACACACTGGCACTGGCATGAGGAAGAGTGCTGCTGGGTGTCCAAAAAGCTGTGACACATCCTGACTCGTCCTACTGGCTTTGGAGTAGTACCCTTCAGAAATTCTCTTGTCTTGATTGAAACTGTCAGTACTTGCTCAGTATATATGCCTGTCTATTTAACCAGGTTGTTTGAATAAAAGCACATTTAAACCCTATTTACTTACATTTCTAGCGTGAATCTATATGGATACAGTGATTACTGTGTTAATAGTAACTTTCACTGTTCAGTCTATATTGTCTCTAAATTGGGCTTATGTTTTATTATCCCTCATTGGGATCATGTTTTCTTTAGATCAGTTAATAGAGTATTTCAATTAGCTATTGCTTCACTCTGGGATATCTGGACGTTATAATTTAACATGTAGTAATAAGTCTTTAATCAACATATGGCTAGTAAACAAAATTATTTTGTCCATGTTCTTGTCATCCTTCAGGAATTTGTCAAACCTCCCCAAGAACACCTTATTTAGGTTGGATCATGATGAAGGAGACATTGGTACAGGAATCCCTTTTGAAAATCTTTCTAAATTGATGAAAGATTCCCCAGTCAGGTATGAAAAATCAAATTAATTTCACGCTTTCAGTATTTTCAGATAAAGTTTCTCAACTGGTAACTCTTCTTGTAACTCAGTTTTTCTTATTTTTATCCACAGTGAGAGGCTCCGCAACTTGATAATTGACTTCCAGAAACCACATTTCATTCAGCACTTGAGCTCCGTCCTTCCTCCTGAGGCAAAGGAAACTGTTGCAAATATTTTAAAGGGTACAAAGTGACTTTCTCCAAAATACTCTGCTTAGCAGTATGTCTCTATAACCAAAGTATTTATCATGCTAAATATAAGGAGTTTTTCCTACTTTGGGGTCCAGTGATAGTTTTCAGCTTAAACATTAAAAACAAGTTCTTGCCTTGAATGTCTTCCAGCTAGCTGAAGACTCATTTAATCACAGGAAGACGTGATCAGATATTTGTTCACAACTTTATTTTACTTTTGTTAGTGGTTGCAGCCTGCAGTTGCAGACAGAGTGCTTTATGATTACCTCTGTAACTTTACAGAAGGAATGAACAGAGGCAGATCTTGGCGTGGAGGAACCTGACCTTGAGGAAGAGGAAGGGGATGGGCTTTGGGGGAAACATTCACTTGTATAATCACTTTTGCTGACTTGTTGATAGCTCTGTGGTGTCATGCTTTGTGGCACTTATTTAAAAACAAAAGTTGTTTAGGTATGAGGCAGTATCTTGTATTTGGTGGAAATATTTCCTTGTTCTCTGACAGAGTTGCCTGTGAAAACATATTTAACTGAATTCTCTTAGAGCAAATTGCATTTTTTATAAAAACTCAGTTTGAAGTGTTGTTTTGCTTGAGCTTTGCTTGGTCCAAATAGCCAAAACATGCTGCTTGTTTGCATCAGACTGAGGCAAACCAGCTCTGCTGTAATGTTTGTTCTTAACAACACGCTGCTGTATGTGCTACTCATCACCCCTTGCTGTGAGCTGTGTTTGAATGTGAAAGTGGAACGATCAAACACCAATGCCCAGACACGATATAGGAAGGGGGTCAATTAAGACCGTAGGGAAAAAAAAAAAGTCACAAAAGGTCTAAAAATAAAAATGTCTTCAGTGACTTTTTTCTAGGACCAGAGTGCAGACCCTTTACTACTTATCTGGTGTATTATGTTTAGTGTCATATCTTCTTTAGAACCTACAGACTTTGCTCCATTCTTGTCTCTATTAAGTGGAGGAAATTATAATTTTCTCTGACTTTAGTGGTTATTACAATTATGACAAAGTGTTGTAATTTCATTTTGCTTTTTCTTCTGAAAGGTCTAAATAAACCTCAGAAACAGGCAATGAAACAAGTGCTACTTTCAAAAGACTACACACTTATTGTGGGTATGCCTGGAACAGGAAAAACCACTACAATATGTGCTCTGGTAAGATCATGTACTTTGGTGTTTAAATTTTGGGCTGAGATCTAGAGGACAGAATTGAACCAACTGTGAAATGTCATGGCTTAATGACACTTAATGGCTTAATGAGTATCTGTATAATTTCAAGGAAGAAAACACTTATTTTTGCTTGACCTATATTTGGTAGAACTAAAATTGGATTTTGTGGAGTAGGATTGTCTATTGCTTGTGTAAGAATATATGTGGGAGAGAGGAGATTGCAGTGTGATATTTAATCATTTCTGTCTTGCTTTAGTGTTAAAATTCTCTGGCTCCAAATATCAGCAAGTCTTCAAATCCTGAGTAATAGCTTAAAAGAGGGACTGCTTGAAAAGCCAGTGACTTGTCCACTGTAAATTGTATGAACCTGTGGGGTTCATATATTGTATACACCTGTGGGGTTCTATGTGCAGTCTGCTGCCATCTCCTCTAGCTGGTAGTCCTCTTTTTTTCCCAGGAAAGGTCTGTAGGAGCTTACTGGATTCAGGCTGTGGGCTTGAGTGAGTTTTTCATGGAAGTGCAGTATTATCCTGCTTCCAGTTGTCATCAGCTCGTGGGGAAAGAGGAGGCTGGAGAGCAGAGAGCTGCTGCTATCTTCAGATCAGCCCACTCCCCTGAATCTTTAGTGGCTAAATTGCCATGGAGAGCAGTGCTGTGGGAATGGGCTGCATGGCTTGTTGTTACAGTGGGGATCTTAGGAGTGCAGTCCTTGTGAGTGCACATGGAGGTTCTTGGCTCTTGCTGTGAGCAGCAGTGCTGTGAGCCTGCTGCCCCTGGGAGCCCTCAGGCTACTGCCCACCTGTCAGGGCCCAACTGACACATCTGGCCAGGGAGGCTGGCACAGACCAAGTCATGCTTGGAACTGGCTCCCTCCAAAACCCCTGGTGTTTTTCACTTATCAAACCTGGCATGGTTGATCCTTGCAGATGAGCTAACAGCTTCTCCTTTCCCTTTGCCACTCATTAGGTGAGAATTCTTTCTGCTTGTGGCTTCAGTGTCCTTCTGACCAGTTTTACACACACGGCTGTAGACAATGTCCTGCTGAAGTTGGCCAAATTCAAAGTTGGTTTCTTGCGCTTGGGGCGAGCTCAGAAGGTTCATCCAGATATTCAGAAATATACAGAAGAAGAAATCTGCAGGTCCAGATCAATTAAGTCTGTAACAGATTTGGAAGAGGTCTATAATAGTCAGGTGAGGAAAATGTTTTTTGCTAGCCCTGCAAATTATTAAAGATAATTATGTTAGTATTTCATTTGGATGCTGCAGAGAAGGAATCCATCCCAAGGGTGTGTACTGCTGTAAGAAATCTGAGCTGAAAGAGATACTCAGCCTCTAAATTGTTTCAATTTCTTTATAGCCAGTAATGACCTACATTAAGTCTGCAAATTGAGAAGCTTTGTTTGTGTCCACACAAAGTAATTCCTCATTGTAGTAAGCCCCAAAGACTCCAGTGCTTTTATCTGAGATCTTGTGAAGGGGCTGCTGCAGCCTGCTTTAGCATTATTTACAAACTGCTGCTGTTAGTCCCTTCTCCCTCACACTTGTGCCATTAGTACAATCAGCAGATGGAGAAGAGGAAGTGGAATGCTGTGGAGCTGACCTGGCCAAACCCTTATTTTTGATTGAAAGTTTAGTGCTGTGTGTTAATGTTAATGCATAAACCATAATGGGAGGTGGGTCATATAAGTCAGTGTCAGCTTTAAATTAAATTCTCTGAAAAAAGAAAATCTGATGGTAGTTGGAGTAAATGCCAACTTCACAAAAGCTATCATTTACTTTTTATTGATAAGTATTGCAGGGGAGTGATTGAAGTCATAAGGGAAATGACTTAGCATTTCTTATTTTAGTCTTTTTGGATTGCAGTGGAAGCACAGTGGTGGGAAGAACTGTGCTGCTGTTGTTGTTTCATCTTCTCTTCAGTATTGAAAAAACCCCAAACCACCTGATTTCTCATAGTAATCATTTCAGCACACTCCATGAATTGTCCATTAATAGAACCTGGCATCACTCTGAACAGATGACAGGAACAAGTTGTTTGCTTCAGTCTGCTCTAAAGCTGGTTTTATTTGTCACTTGCAATTGATGCAAGAATGTGTCAGGCCAATATATGTCTAAGTTATGCTGGTCTGATTTCGAGGATGAATAATTTGATTTCTGTGGTTTTACAGTTTAGTTCAGTTTATTGGAAAATATTTTTTCTTTCAATATTTTAATATATTCTTTTATATTTTAATATGGAGAACATAGTGCTAAAGAATATAAAATGTGCCTTATCCTTGAAGTGTGTCTCAATTTTCAGCCAGTGGTAGCGACGTCTTGCATGGGAGTGAACCACCCCATCTTTGTTCAGAAGCAATTTGACTTCTGTATTGTTGATGAAGCTTCCCAAATAAGCCAACTCATCTGCCTGGGCCCACTGTTCTGCTCCAAAAGGTTTGTGCTGGTGGGGGATCATCAGCAGCTGCCTCCACTTGTGCTGAATGCAGAAGCAAGGTAAGATAAAATGCTGCTGGACAATTACTAGTCACAAATTCTGGGAGGGCTCTTGCAGTGTTCTGATTGATGCATTTTGATTTTTGTTTTTGTGTTGTAACAGAGATCTTGGCATGAGTGAAAGCTTATTTAAAAGGCTGGAACAAAACCAAAATGCTGTTGTCCAATTAACTGTGCAATACAGAATGAATAGGTACTTTCAACATTTATTAATTAAACTGTGTTCTCAATGTGGGATTGAAATGGTGAGATTTTTATGCCTTTTCTTGTTTTTTAAATCTTTAGTAAGATTATGTCATTGAGTAACATGCTGGTATATGAAGGCAAACTGGAATGTGGCTCAGAGAAGGTGTCAAATGCCACTGTTAACTTGCCCAACCTTAAGAAACTGAAACTGGACCTTGGGGATGCTTCAAAGACATGGCTGAAAGAAGTCCTTGATCCAGACACACCTGTGTGTTTTCTGAATACGGAGAAGGTAAAGTTCATTATGCTCTTTGAGGCAAGTTCTCCATACAGTCAACAAGTAAAACTGTAGGATAAAATAGGGAACTTCAGAAAGTGTTTTTCTAGGATCATTTGAAGTGTACAGCACACAAAAACATCATTGGTATTGTTGGCAGAGTTGAGCAGGGGTGGTACAGCTTCTGCAGGAAACATCACATCTGAGAACAGCTGAAAACTTAAATTTAGATACTATTTCAGAAAATATTGAATGGACTTTAAACTTTGTTTTTCCTGTAAAGTGTAGCTCCAAGTGTGTAGCCATTCTGGATGTCCTTGTGACCAGGGAATGGCCTTATTTCCTTATTTCCATTGGCTGAGGGTCACTGGTGTCAAAGCTGTGTGTCAGTGGCAGCAATAACTGCAGTTCTCCATGGGAGTTTGCAGACATTCTATACACTGAAGTGTAAGAGATGAATAAATTGGTTTAGTTGTGTCCTTTCATTGGAGACTCAAAATTTTGCTGGGAAAGTAAAATTCTAGTGTGGATAAAAATTCTGTAAAAAAACTGACTTGTGGAAAAAATGAGGAAGAGTTTAAACGCATGAGGAAAAAGATTAATAAATTAGTTTTTAAGTAAATTATTTTTAAAAATAAATTACCTGTCTGTGGTCACTAGTACTTGTCACTGTAATTGGTGATTGGATTAGGATTTGAGTCTTTCTTCCTCCTTAACAGATTTCCTGTTGATTCCTATTAATACTATATTTTGTCAATAATTATATCAACAGATGGATCTTTTATGCTGACCCTGGTTAGAAACCCACCAGTGTTTCTGTGCTCTCTATGACATTGTACAGGATTAATATTTTTTTACAGCAGTTCTGATAGAATCTCTTCAATGACCTAAAAAGAAGCCATGTTTACTTTGATGACTTAGAGAAATTTCTAAAAATGTCTAAACTAAACAGAGACATTTTCCAGGAATGCCTCGACAGCTGCAGTCCCTTTCCCAGGAAAGCAGACAGTTGGTCCCAGGGAAGAGGCCTGTTAATAGGAATCTGGCTGAAACACTATTTATCTAGTAATCATAGCAAAATTGCTGATGACAGAAGTAGAGTTTCTGTTCTATTTTAGGGTTTGTTTTTTTTTTCCTAGAAAGCCCATCTCAAGTCTAAGACAGCTGTCCTCTTCCTAGAGCCAGGAAGAAAGTTTTTATTTCCTATATAGACATGAGGCTATAATGTCATTTCTCCTTTTGGACTTCCTGTCAGAACTCCATGTACTGTGGTAGTCCTGAAGGAGGAGATGGAAAAAACCCCACTGAACATGACAAAAAAACAAAAACATTTATTTCCTTTGACTTTATAGTAGGTTTTTTTTTCCCACTGTATTGTTTATAGTAACGAAGAAATGCTTATGAAGAAGTAGACTTGGGAGGGAGGGATATAAACAGAGAGAGGGAAGAAGAAAGACCACCACGACACCACCAGGAAGCTTACATTTATTATGCTGGTCTTCAAAAAAAAAGGGGAAAAAGCTTCCATTGTTTTCTGCTTAACAATGCAACATGTTTGTGACAGCAATTGGAAATCTATTTGTTTCTCTTCTGCCAGCCCCTGTGTCAGTCTGCACTTCTCTGCCAGCTTGGGGCTGGGTGTTTGAAAAATGACACCTTTGATTTACGCCACATCTCCTGAGAATTTCTAGGCCCAAGCTGTTTTTGTTGGTGTTTCTGCTGATGTCCTATGGGGACAGGAGAAATATAAATGTAAGCATGTGTTACCATAAGCATGAGACAGCTTTTAGAACTTCTTTCCTAAAATGAGTTTTGTGTAGTTTTTAGCTGCACCAGTGCCAGTGTGGTCAGAAATTAACTTTGCACTAAAGTAGTGCTCTTCTGCTTGAAGAGAACTTGAGCACATGGAGTTTGGAGGCTTCCAAACACACCTTCATTGCTATGGTGCTACTTCAACTTTAGAGAAGGCAAGAGTCAAGCAAAGACAAAAAATTGCAAAACTGTGACACTACAATGACAAGAGTTTACATCCTGAGCTTGTTGGCCTCATTCATACATGATGTAGAGAATGGGAGGTAATAGTTAAGATATGGTAAATTCAGTGAATGCTTTATTTAAAGGTTGGGAGTTCAATTTAATACTACCATTTTGGATAGTTCTTGCTTTAGCTTAAAATGTAGGCTTTCAAACATTAAAAAAAATTACCCTTTATGCCGTGGAATGAAGAAAATTCACTGTAAATAATGTTATATGGAAAGTATTAAAGCAAAAGTCCCATGTAAAATATAATTTGCTCTCTTACCTTATCAGCAGGAAAATGTCCATTTTTGGTTTTTTTGATTTATGACGTGTAATGCTGAACTGTAAAGTCAGAGAATTAAGCTTTGGCAGTTTCTTAAGGTGACAAGCTAGTGCTAGAATTTCATTTTGGGAACTGTTCCAATTTGTTTTGCAAATGCAGTATTCTGAAGTTCATTTACACTACAGGCTCTTCTGTTTAGTAAAATTAACTATTTAACTTTATTTCTTTAATTAATACCATTAGTATAAATCCACATGTGACTCAGTGAGTTAGGGACAGAATATATTACCCCATTACAGACAACAAAAATCATTATTTTCTGTTTGTATTTTTAAAGGTCCCAGCACCAGAACATGCAGAAAAAGGAGGCATAAGCAATGTGACAGAAGCTAAAATAGTGCTTTTCCTCACAGCCTTATTTATTAAGGTATCTGTTGCTTTATTACATGGTTTTGAGGGAGAGCTTTGTAACTAATCTTTTTACATTTAGTAGTGGCGACTGTATGCATTGGGTAGTGCTCTTGGGGATAACCTTAAGGATAAATTGAGGATTGGTTTCATGTCAGTGTAGTGGGGAGCCTGAGGTCTGCATTCCCTCCCCTGCCCCTTGCCTGCTTGGATCTGAGATGCAAAAAAAAAGCTGGATGCCAAATTCTTTTAAGAGATGAGGGCTTTCTTGGGAGGGAGGGGAGAGGATTTGCCTTTGTTCCTTATTTCATCCAGTCAGCTTCAGGAGTCGTACAGACCAGGAGCTCTGAGTGTTCACCTTGCATTTTTAAGAAGAAAGAAAAATGAGGATTTCAAGGATATTGTGCTAAGTTAAGACAAAGCTTGGGAGCCTGCAGTAACTAAGGTTTTCTATCTTCTTTAGTTGATACTAGTTACACTACAGTTCCATTAGTGTAGATACAATATCTTGCAGCACTGTTTAAAAAAAAAATGTGATTAGAAGGGTCTTTCTGACCATGCTGAGTTTTCCAAGCCAACTGCAGTGACAAATTTTTTTCTCCGGTTTCTTCTTCGTTCAGGCTGGCTGTAAGCCCTCAGACATTGGCATTATATCACCCTACAGACATCAGTTAAAAACAATCACTGATTTGATGACAAAATGGAAAGAGAGCAGAGTGGAAGTTAACACCGTGGACAAATACCAAGGAAGAGACAAAAGTATCATAATTGTGTCTTTTGTTCGGAACAGTATCGATGAAAATGTAAGTTGGTCACGTTAACTTTGTCCCAGTCAATTTTAGTAGTTTAGACGCATTTTGAAAATGAGTGGTTTATATCCATTAAGTAGGAAAAATAAAAGCAAGTGACATTTATTTCCCAGCTTGGCACCCTCCTGAAGGACTGGCGCCGCCTGAATGTTGCTATCACAAGAGCCAAGCACAAGCTGGTCATGGTGGGCTGTGTTCCATCCCTGTGCTGCTATCCTCCCCTGGAGAAGCTCCTCTGCCATTTGCAATCCCAGGCAATGATATCCTTTTTCTCCAAGCTAGTTTAGGAAAGGGGAAAGGTAAGACTGGCTTACTGAGATTTGAGGTAAGAACGGGAAGATCTTTGGTTCTTTAGGTTATAATTTTAACAGTGATTGGCAGCACAGCACACAATGTGCTGATTAAATTTGCCAGAAGTGTACTTGAGCTAGTGGATGAGGTTTAGAACCTTCTCTGTCTTCAAAAACAGAAAAAGTCAATGCTGACTTGCAAGTCAACTTGGACATATTTTTTTGATTTTGAGGCCTGAATTTTTAATATTTAATACTTTCGAATTTTTTCCTGTGATCATTTTGAATTTCTTGGCATCTTAATGTCAGTGTGATTGCTTTCTTCCACTTAACACATCTGCTTCATGAATAATCTTGGTGGAAAGGAAAATAGTGTCACTTTCAGATGACTTGGTAATTTTTTTCTTTCTCTCTGGCATTGTATTGAATAAGATTTAGCTATTGCTGTTTCCATCTCGTGTTTAAACAGGAAAGAAGCTTGTTAGCTGCTTTCTTTGCAAACACCAGTGCATATTCAAACAGGTTTTTTGTGAAAGAAAAATGGTGTCAAAATGCTTCCTTAACTTTTGCTACATCTTGAATCTTCCTGCCGGGGCTCATGAAAGTATCCACAAGTGTAACATCTTATGACTGTGAAGATGGAAAGTTTTACAGGCCTTTGTGTCTTTTCTTCTGCTGTTGTGTGATGTAAATAACTGGTCATTGGGGTATCAGTGCTGAGGTGCACTGTTTGGTGTGGAGGCAGCCAAAACAGGAAGCATTCAATTATTTGGAAGTTTCCTTTCATTGGAGTAACAGACATTTCTTGAAAAAGCTGATGGTTACAGTACTAAAGCACCCAGCTTACTTGTGACAAACCAGAAGTATAAAGCACTCTGTTCCTTCCACTACTGGATATTGTTATAGTCTCTTTTACTTTGATGAGCAGTTACCTGCAGAAGTGAGTGGGGAAACACTGGAAGAGGAAGGGAGTGTAAATCAGTGTTGTATTGAGTCAGTTTTCTGGGCCCAGTCTGGTTATAAACACTTGAAAATGTAGTTTACATACAATAATTCCATTTGTTAGAATTCCTAATTAAGATGCTGTGTTGTGCTGTTTGTAGAAAAAAAATAGAACAACTTCTTGCTCTTCTTCAAAGCCTCACATTGTCCTTTGAAGTCTACTCCTGCTTGTAAAAATGCTGAAGTCTTTTATATTTATATACATAAGGTAATTACCATCTCATGTGAGGATCCCTTGATGACATTTCTAATCTCTTGATTTTGCATACATCAGGAAGAAATGTGATGCTGATTCATTTAATCCCCTGTTATTAAGTAATGTGTTCAGCAGATCAATCTGAAGTAAAATGCTTCATAGTAGAACTCTTGTTTCCAGCTGATCTCATCTGCAGTCTTCAAAACAAAGATTTCCCAGGAAACTGGACATGCAGCTTGCTGACTAAGGGGTTTATATGCTCAGGTTCTATTTTTTTAAAGATGATGACATATAAACAACAGAAAACAGCTTTTACTTGAAAGACCTCTGTTAGTTTTTTTTATGCTACCTCATATTCTAGACCAAAGAGACTGAGAAGTTTCTTTCCAAGGCTGCTGTTGGAAACATCAATTTTTTTGATTCTTCAGAATCATTAGCATTTGTTTTCTCTTGGATCAGTGTCAAGGAGCTGTGTGCATACAATTGCAGACAAAGTTGTTAAATGTGAGCATTTTCACTCTTAAACTTCATTTCTTAACTTTTTGTAATGTTTGAAATAATAAAAGTTTGCTGTTGGTTTCGTTAAAGTTGTTTATACTTTGTTAATATTTCGATTTATGCAAGGCAAATATTTAGAACAGTACAACAATAATTTGGAAAGTTGACAGGATATCCTCCTTTTTCAGGTGAAAATATGTGCTTCATCAACTGTGCCTATGCTCTGGGTCTTTCAAAAGATGAAAAAAACAGGGTAAAATATGCCCTTTATTACAGTAATGATATCAGAATACTTTTTTTAGAAGAGATTTTCTTTCTGTGTTTAGGATCTATGTGTAGAAAGCTCTTAAGCTTTCACTAATCTGTTTTCTTATGCCAAGTAGTGCTTATCCAGGAAATGGTTTGCATACTATTAAAAACTTAATAAATAAATGAGAGGTATTGCCATCTCATCATGAAGTTGCATGAGAAAAAAACAGAACATTTCCTTATCCACTTACAAAAGACATCCTTCCTTGTCATGTGGTAAAAATTAGACTGAGCAGCAGTCTACAGATGAAGCCATGTTTTGCTCTGCTAGTCTCAAACAAAATTGAGATGTGATTCTCTAAAACACTCTGTGTTTCAATGAGTATACATGGCAAGTGAGTATCTTCTAGCAGTAAAGGATCACTTTTTCTCTGTGCTGCCTTTAAAACAGCTTCCTCATGCAGAAGCAGCTGTTGATGCTGCTGGAAAGCATGCAGATGCATGCCTACTGTGTTATGAGTTTCTTGGGGATTCCCAAAAATGAAAAAAAAAAGGAAGCTGTTTTATGCCAGACCAGCAGGATCAGAGTATGACTGTTTTAATTGTTTAATGTTTAAATGTGTAGGTTCCTTTTTCCTTGGAAGAGGTGGGAATGGTGGTGATAAGAAGTGGCTATAAAGAGTTTTGCTGTCACCGTGGGCTGTGTTCTATCCCTTTGCTGCCCTCGTCCTTTGGACTTTCCTTGCAGGCCCAGGCAGTGACACCCTTTATGCTGTTTTGTGCAGTCTCTGAAGCTGGGCAAGGTAAAGAACCTTTTTATTTTACAGGTTGCTGGTTAACCTTGCCCAAAAAAGTGTGAGGAAAGAATAATTATTAAGCAAAGCGTATTGTAGTGCTTAGGATGCAATCAGCATCAACTGAGATCCCATCTGGATGTGACAAATGTGTTTGGTGATAAATAGCTCAGTGTGTTTTGGTTCTTTTCTAGCCAGATTCACATTCTAGGGCTTTTTAAAATTAAACCCCAAAAACTTACTTTCTTTTTTTTTTNNTTTTTTTTTTTTTTTTTTTAAATATCGGGTTTGATTCCCAGCATGTTACCTTTGAAGGCATCAAGCTCACAGCTTTTTCTAGAATAATATTATTTATTCTGATACATGTGATCCAATGCTCCAGAATTTTTATTTGGAATAGGGATTGAAGCTTTGTGTTACAAGGGAAGGGTAGAGAATCTCAAGTTTGTGCTGCCTGATTGCGCTTAGCTCCTGTCCGCGGCTTCCTGTGCCCAAGGCTGCCCTGGCGCGCCCGCCCAGCCCTGTGGCCGAT